>RXPK01001364.1:0-84548 GCA_004143645.1 Protaetia brevitarsis | reverse complement strand
TCAATTTCAATCAGTGGTTTACCCACCAAATAAAATAAATAAGTGTGAACAATTTATTGAAATTACAAAAAAGAATGAAAACTAGATGCAAGACAATGCTTCACTACCCACCGAGGTGATTGATATAAATATTAAAACAAATTAAAATCCAAATTACTCTTTAACTATATTAAGAGAATTAAAAATCAAAAATATCTTCCGAACAAATAATAATGATTTATATCTACTGTGTACCTTAATATAATAACAATTATCACAATGAATCTTGATGACTAAATAATTAAATCAGACTTAATTTACTAAATCAAAAGGATTACAAATGGCGACAAAGATTTGAATAAATAGTCTACTCACGTCCATAGTCTAACAAGGAACTCCTGACAAATCTACAACTGTTTCTTACAACCATCCACTCTCAAAACGTACCGCAGTTGTATAAAAATTCAACGCACTACATAGAATCCGCATTGACAAACTAGGACACTAGAATAAATGAATTGGAATTATTAAAAACCTTAACCTTATTTAATAAATATACATAAATCTTTAACTAAATCTTATACAAAACAAAATCTATTTGTGAAATTCTCGGTGCATGAATACTGGGCTGAATGATACCTATCAAAAACAAAACTATGCAACGTAATTTCATCAGCGGTAACGCGGGTAGTCTCCATAGCAGTACACTTCTCACAGGAAAATCGGACCCAGCAATTCAGGAATTTTAAATTCTGATTGTAAATGAACTTCGAGAGATCACTTATCATTAGCCATAAATCACTTAATTTGATATTATGGGATCAAGTAACACTAGAATTTAAACAGAAAAATTAATTTATAGAGAGAAAAGGTTTATGTATAGATAAAAAATCCGAGTTTCGTGGCGGAGTTTCCTTCTAGAATACCAATAAAAATACATAACAACAAGAACTCTTGACTGACTGGCTTCATTTAGAAATATATATTATTAACTTGTTTGATGTTATGTAAGGAATTCTTTTGAAAACATGTGGTGATAGATTTTTATTATTTAATTATGTTACCGTTAATGCTGCTTTGTATTGTTACTACTTGGATTATGCTCGCGAGTTAGTTAGCAATAATAATGTTCATCTCTCTCTTTTATAATGATTTTCAAGATTTATTGACTACTATTGCCACATTATTGATTGTTATTTTACTATTGTTTAAATTCTAAATATTGTTTATATAAGTTTTCTTTCTCTATAAAAAATTCCAAACCGATTTAAGATTATTTTTATAATTCTTAAATAAACATTAGCTCGCAAAGAAATTATTTATTTTATGAACCTCCGTTTTATTGTATTTTCGGAAATATAATCTTAGCTTCGCTGTGTAATTCTGACGTCGTTGATCTCATTTTCTTGAAATATGGGCCACACTAGGTCTCTTTTAACAAACTGTCTTTATGTAGCACAGTTTTATTAACATTATTTAAATATTTATTGGATTTATAATACAATAACAAACATGTAATAAAAGCATATTGTTGTGTCAATCTCTCGTTATTGCTAAAATGTTTATTGTTGAATTTGTAATTTTTATACTTTTTTTTTGTTTGCTTACTGCCCGAAGCTGTGTTACAGACGCAAAGTGTTAGCTATATTTCAATAAACTAGAACGATATTGGATTACATAGGCGATAGTAAGGATTGTTTTCTTGAAAATACAATAAACGGTGGTTTAATAAAATAAATTAATTTCTTTTGTGAAATGTAATTGCTTTAAAATTTTTGTAAATAATCAAAGCTGTTTTTGGTAATTTTTAATACATAGAAAAATATTTTGTAGTAGTACAATATTTAAGAATACTAAACAACAACAATCATAAATACATCATAATAGTGTAATTAATTCAATGTGAAAATCACATTATTTCAAAACTCAGGAGGCTGATTGACATATTGTCTATTGCTCAAGTATTACTTGCGGGTGCAAATCAACACTACGTAACTAATATCATAGTAATAGGTAATTGATTTTAAAATCCATTGCCATGTTTTCTTAAAAAAAGAAATATCTCTATTTCTCTGCCCGTCTACTGTAGGAGGGCTTTTTAGTTGTTATGTATTTTTTTTTGCATTAATATTTCTGTATTTGTATTTCTAAGGAAACACCGCCACCGAATTTCCAATTGTTTATTTAATGTATAAACTTTTTCTTATATATATTTATATTTTTTTTATACACACAAGAAGTGATTTATGGCTGTGATAAATGCATATATCCTCTTGAAAGCTGCACTTACACCCAAGAAATTTAAAATTCACGATTGCTAGTGCCCGATTTTTCCTGTGAGAAGTGTACAAGCAGACACCTTGCGATCATTCCCATTTTATATCACACATCATTTTTTTAAAGTTTCTATTTTATAAGAAAACCAGGCACTGTATTATTGATCGCAACTCTCGGTTTAATCGGGTTTATTGGAGTACTAAGTTAGTCACAGAAAAATCGGGACACCAGCATCCAGAATTTTAAAATTTGTTGATTGTATGCAACTTCGGAGGACGTATTCACTTATCATAGCATAAATCACTTATTATTTAATATTCCTGCCATCAAAGGTAACGGACTAGAAATTTAAACAGTAAAATAAATTATAGAGGGAAAAGGTTAGTATACGAATTAATAATCGCAGTTTCTGTGGCGGCGTTTTCTTTGAATACTATTAAAAATATATAAACATCAAAAAGAATTGATAGATGGCTTCATTTAGGAATATAATATGTTATTTAACGTTGTTTGATGTTCGTGAGATAATTCTTTTTAAGAAACATATTGGTGATGTAATTTTATTATTTAATATTAATGTTACTTGTTAGTGCTGCTTTGATATTAGTTATTTGTGTTCGATTTATGCTGCGAGTATTAGTTTTAGCAATAGAAGATGTCAGTCAGCCTCCTCAGTTTTTTGGGATAATGTGATTTTCATAGATTTATCGACTACACTATTGATGTATTAATTACTATTGTTGTTTAGTATCTTAAAAATATGTATTATTATAAAGTTTTCTTCTATAAAAAAATACCCAAAACCAGGTTTAGGATTATTTATAAATTCTTCAGCAATTAATTCACAAAGAAACTATTTATTTTTTAACCTGTTTATTGTCATTTCTGGATAATCATCTTGGCTATCGCCTGTGCAATCTGACCGTTGATTCTTTTCTTGAATATAGCCAACAGGGTCTCTTTACAAACTGTTTTGGACATTTTATTAACAATTTTTAAATATTATTGGATTTATAATACATAACAACCATTTTAAGAAACATATTGTTCGTCTCAGTTAGAAATTTTTTTTGATTTGATACATTTAATATTTTTGTTGCTACTTCCCGAAGCTGTGTTACAGACCAAAAGTGTAGCTATATTTCATAAATAGACCGTATTGATTACACGGGTGATATTAGATTTTTCTTGCAATAAACGGAGGGTTATTTTATTTCTTGCGAATTAATTGCTTTAAAATTTGTAATAATCTAAATGTTTTTTGGTGATTTTTATAGAAAAATATTTTGTAGTAATACATATAAAATACTAAACAACAACAAAATGATACATCATAAAAGTGTATTTAATCAATGTGAATACATTGTTCCTACCAGCACTGTTGACTTTGTTTTTGCTCATATGCGGGCATGAATAACCGTATATATCATAGTAATATGTAATATAATTTTAAAATCCCATCGCCATATGTTTTCTTAAAGAGTTATCTCTAACATCAAACAAGTTAAATACATATATGTGTATTTTTAAATGGCTCTTCTAGGCTTTTTGTGTTGTGTTTTTTTTTGCATTAATATTTTCGTATTCGTATTTCTAAGGAACACCCCACCGAAATTCAATGTGTTATTTATGTATAACCTTTTTGTCTTTATATATTTATATTTCTGTTAATTTTTATTCTTAACGCAATAAATACACAAAAAAGTGATTTGCAACTTTGATAGATGCATATAATCCTCTGAAAGCTGCATTTACACCAGAAATTTTTAATTCACGAATTGCTGTCGTACCGATTTTTCTGTGAGAGTGTACTGCCGCGCGGAAAATTTGCCCAACTCTAAGATAACCATTTCAAAATATGTAGATTAAGTGGTGAACGATTTCGGACATGACTTCCGCTAATGCTAAAACGGATCTTTTAATCAGATACCACAATGCTTTGCAAATATACCGTGAATCTCAAAATCATTATCTTACTCGAGGAGGCGATATCAAATTTCTTCCTTAATGGGAGGTGGCTTATTCCGGGCGCAATTATTGTCGATAACCTTTTTTTTTAAAACATGCATACATATTATAACGCATTTTCGTGTGAAGAATTAGTCCTAAAACACATCATAATTTCAAACGTGCTCACAATGGCACTATATTATAACTAGAGAACCGGATTATTATGCACAGAAAAACTGAACAAATATGCATCGATTTTGGAGAAATATGCATAAACTGGGCATATATCAAAAAAAACACAAATATGAAAATTCTACATAAAATAAATAAGAGCAGAAATTAAACGTTAACTTTATTGCACAAAATTTTTTCACAACATATTCTTAAAACAATTTGATAATTAAATGTTTTTCAAAATTGTGTAAGAAAGTTTTGTCTTCTATCAGAATACAAATGTTTCGGAATAGAAAAGCTTCTTTTCAACATCCACAAGATGTAATGGTACAATTTTTTTAACTTTGCAAATACATGCCTAAACTAAAATTAAAGTCGAAATCGTTTACTGTTTCACCTTCCAAAATTTCCTTAATTTCTTCATTTCAAATACCCCCACATTTTTAATTTATCACTTTTTGAAATTTATCGTATATAGATTACCTATTTAAGCCTTAACCTTCTTACATAGCATATCAAATTCGTCTACTATTTCGGACTGATTCCGAAAGCGAATCCCTTGCGTTCTATTTTACGAATGGAACTTGAAACAAAGCTATAATTTGAATTAATATACAAAAGGTTTTGTAGAAATTCTGTTGATTGTAACTATCTTTGACAGTTTTCTAGAGCAATGCAGTCAGCAGTGATTTCAAGAATCTACAGTTTTTTATAACCATTTATCGGCGAAAAAATTGCAGCCTCTAACCATGTACCCCATCTCGTAATAATCGGTTCAGGAGGCAACCTAACACCGGGAAGTCGCTCCTTATAAAATGGATTGCGTAAAGTGCTCGTACAAATACTTTTTTGTCTTGCTAATTAAATCATTAACAAAGGAATTGATCCCCTAATGTCTTCGGCTACACGATTGAACCCATGAGCTAAACAAGTGCTACGAATAATGTTTACTATAAAAAAATTAAGTTTTGCGCGGCTTTTATCATGTATGGTGCAGCGTCGGACAACATTAGTAAATTTTTTTCACAAGGATACTTCCAGGTAAAAGGAAAATTTGATACACCTTCTTGAACGAATTGGGTAATTGTCACAATATTTGGTTTTTTGAAGTTCTTTACAATAAATTAAATATGATTACTACAATATCTTCATGAAGAATCCTATTAACAAATGGGCAATATAACGCCCACACTTATCCGTACTTTCATCTACCATGAAATAAATAAATTATTCCCTACCAATGGTTGAATTTCTGCTAAGATTTGCTGGTAACAAAATGTGACATAATTTTTCGTAAGGTACTGTCGTCAGGTACATTAGTTTTGCAATATTTTTGCAAATGATTTCAAATTAACATGTTTAATCTTGCTAATGGTATGTTAGACGAAATTAATGCGTTACATAAATCCGTATTGTATTCTTTTTGTTCTGGGTTTCGTGAAGTTGATGCTACACATTGACGTATAGATTGCTGCACACATGCGAATCGCTTTAGTTTTTGACATTTTCCAATATGTGATGGAGTTTTAGAGTGTTGATCAATCAGGTATTTTCTCCAGAAGACATCTAACAAACAATTATTGTCAATTTATATCAAAAGTTAAAGAATTTAAAAACAATTGTAAAGCTTTTAGTAAAATTAAACTTACCAGTTTACTGCAGCCTCGACAAAATATTTTGTCGCCATCCTTTACCAGTTCAGGATATGGCTTAATCCATAAAGAAATTTTGTTCGGTATACGCATTGTATGTACGCACAGTATTTAAAAACGTAACACAATTGCTGTTGCATGCTGTTTCGCTCAAAGATATTCAATGAATAAATAGTTTATTTGGGAATTAATAATAATAAAACGTATTTACCACATCCCTTCTGCTAGGCGAAATTAAACACGTGCAGGTCCTCGAAAAATGTATTAGAGAAACCAATGTAAGAGATTTATGCGTTCTGAGAATTGTCGCCTGTGATCTACATAGGAATTACTAGGAAGTTTTACTAATAGAAGGATAAGAAAAAGCTTAAATATGCAATATATGCAACTTTTGTAGAAATATGCATAGAAATGCCCAAATATGCAATATATGCAATCACTAATTAGCGCTAATTAACTTTAATTAGTGTAATATGTCTACATATAGATTAGAATTAAAGATATGCAAAAAATAAAATATATGCACTTTTGCATATAATCTGGTCTCTAGTAATTATAATAAAGAAATTACGAAAGAATCTGTACTTAATTGTATAACGGTGGAGAAAAAAAAATCGCTTGCATGGTTGTTGAATGGTTGGTAAATTTTGTCAAATTTAAAAATATTCACTCATTTATGAGAAATTCAGAAAAATGTATTTTTAATTTTGTAAAGCAGATGGCCATATTGTAAAATTATGATTTCAAGTTCATCGTGGAAGTATAGCACTTTTTTCGAAGATGGTGCCATACAATTGTTAAAAAAATATTTTTTTAATGTGCAATGGTAACATAATTCGTTACTCATAGCCTATGTAAAGTGCATTTTAATTAATACAAATAATGCAAAAAAAAATCTGTATATAAAATTTAAAAAAAAAAAAGTTGTTTGTGGGGTAATTCTGGTGCGGCTACTTCAGTCTTTTTAGCCCAGAAGCGTATATTTTCTTTGTGTAAGTAGTGAACTATTAATTGTACTATGAATTACTACAGCATATTAACCAGAAATATACAATTTATTTCACAATTGTTTCTTGCTACAATAACTAGCAATAAATAGTAAACTACGATGTCTATTTTAACTGTATAGAGGTACTTTATTTATATAGCGGAATTACAATTTCCAATTTGTCACAACAACATTCCGAAGGCAAGCAAGTTGGTAATATTTAAATATAATATTGTTCCTAAGAGTGTTAATATCTCTTTAAAAATCAACTATAAAACAGCACCCTCGCTAACAATAGTTCTAGACTATTTGTAATACAATCCTATTAACAGTTTAATAACGTGTCGGTCTCAGAGCATTTGACGGTGACAAGTGACAATAATATCATTTCCCGGAAGCATCCATTTTACCGAAAACAAATACGCACACTTGCCAGGAATTCTTCATGTAAAACCGTCATCCCCCCCTCCTACCTTTTAAGCTGTTTTAACACCGAGACGTATATCTCCGTTTTAGCTCGCGCTTCGAGTCGAAAATCTTCTTCGCAAATAACCCAGACGCAACACTTCATTTCAGGTGTACCAACATGCGCTGGAAATTACATAATAACTATAAACGCCTAACGCGTACCCGAGTTGAGACAAAAGACACTAACAATTTACTCTTAAACATACCGTAAAACCCTATGCGAAGTACGTAAACTCTAAGTGACTTTCATGACGCGTGCAATCAAGTTAACTTTAGCATGTTTACTCCTGTGACACATTGGGAAAAATTAACAGGAAAAGGACGCTTATAGCTGAATGGATATCTACGTAAATGTCACGTACAACAAAAGCTGGGACCACACGCAAACTGTTTCGCTACGAATATAATCAAATTAAGGTCATGTACCCCTCTGGTCTAGTCTTGCTGTCACTAGAGTCGTGTTTAACAACCAAAGTATTATTGCGTGACGTTCTAGTAATATTCAGACAGTGGCGGCTCGTTACAATATTGAATGGTGGAGCTAAAACGCGGCGGGTTTTAGGTTTGAACCCCCCACCACGAGCGAGAAAGCTGAACGCCTAATAGTGTTATTTCGATGTTGCAGGTATATATACTTATATGGGTTTTAGTTCGAGTTCGGCCACCATTCAGTAAGCCCCCTACATATAAAAATCTTATTAAGATCTTTTTTTTTTGAATTTTATGCAGTGTTTTTAGAGATATCCGGTTGTCTCAAGATAAAAAAAAACTCACCAGTATATGGCTGTCTGCTGATGAGACAACTGATGCTCTAGAATAAGTATGGGCAACCTTTGACACGTTGTGGGCCAAACTTTAGTGTGCAAATACGTTCGCGGGCCCCGTTTAAAAGTAGTGCATTTTAAAGTAGTATTCATAATTTTTAGCGATAGATATCAGACATGAAATAATACGACAATGTTTTATTACAATGCAATTTATTAAAATAAGAAAATGAAATGAAAAAAATAGGTACAACATTATAATTAAATCGTGAAATTTGGAATTATTACAAACTACGAAAGTTAAATAGCGACAACGAAATCAATGAGACCCCTTGAGCTTGGAATTTGGGAAACTAATCCATCGATGTTGGATGAATTCCACTGATACAAAGACTTAAAAGAATTTTCCAAATTATCGTCAGTCAGCCTGTAACGATGTTTTGATTTATTAACTTTCATCATTGAAAAGAACTGTTCGCATTTATAAGTACTGCCAAACGTACAAATGAATCGTCTTGCGAATTTTCTAAGCTGCGAAAAATGGTCTTCTTCGAGATATTTTTTGTGGAAATCGCACAACTCCACGTCTTCAAATTTAAATTTTAGGAGTGAGTTTTCTTGAAGCTCGATCAACTCCGTTTGTAAGTGTATTGGAGCATTTTGTACATTACATTTTATGGAGTAGGCTAATAAAATTGAAACTGTCTTCCATGTTTTTAAAATCGCTAAATCTGTTTCGAAAATTGCTCCGACAGTAACTTGAGTTCTTCAGCATATTGAGCATAAGCAGTATATTCATACGCAGAGAGCGTGGTAGAAATGGTAACTGTTACCAGACAGCAACTGTGCTCCCACAAGCGGATTTTGTTTTTGAAAACGCTTTCAAAATGGCTGTACAAATCATTTACTAACTGTCTTTGTTTTTTGAAGTTTCAAATTTAAATCATTCAAAGGGCCCTGTAAAGGTCGACCAGAAATGCTTAAGTCACATATCCATTTTGGGTCACTCATTTCAGATAGTGGTTGATCTTTTAATTTGCATAAAATCTCGCTATCTCATTTCTAAGCTCGTAAAACCGTTTCAGCATTTTTTCTTTACTTAAATCATCTAACTTCCACAATAATATGTTACGTCGCCATATCGGATGATTTCATCAAAAACGCCTTTACTGACCATGGTAGCCTCGGGATCGAATAAAAAATTGATGGTTGTTTACTACCACATTCATAACATTCTGGAGATCGAATGGACTTTAGAACACAAGTTCTGTTGGTGGATAATGCAATGAAGGACTATCAAATTCATTCCTTTTGCATATTTAATTTCATTTGCTTTTTCATTACAAAATTCCGATGAAATCTTTACGTAAGCCGACCATAGAAGGTGCGCCATCTATGCATACACTAATTAATTTTGACCATGGCAAACCAAAACTTTGAATACCTTTTCAACTTCATTAAAAAATGTCCTCTCTGTAGTGGTTCTTATTAGCGGCTGTAACGCAAGCAATTCCCAGAACAGTGAACTCTTTATTCAACACCTCGAATAAATATAGCCAGTTGAGCTGTTCAAAGACAAATCGGTGCTCTCGTCTAATGCTATGGAAAATGATTCAAAACCAGCCATACGGCCAGTCAAAGTTGTTTTTATATCATTAGCCATCATTTCTATACGTCGAGGAACAGCTCGCTTGACAAACTAATTTTTTCAAATTCATTTTTCTTTTCAGAGACACAAACACTGCAAACTTCTAACATACACATCCTTATGATAATTTCTCTTCGGCAAATGGTTTTAATGACTTTGGCCAATTTTGTAACTAACTATAAAACTAGCTTTCACAACATTATGAAGTTTGTTCTTTGTTTATGAAACATTTGCTGCGCTGTTTTCCAAATTTGCGGTAAGCTTCTGATTTTGTCTTTCCTATTTGTCCTGGTCAGTGAGTGCAGCATAGGATGCTTACTTGAGTAATGCCTCTTTATATTGAATTCTTTCATCACTGAAATGGATTCATTACACAGCAAACAAATAGGCTTACATTGCGCAAGATAAGAAAGAATTCTTCAGTCCATTTTCCTTGAAACTGGCGACCCTCTGCATCTACTTTTCCTTTCTTTTTCCACCAGACATCATTTTCGTTTACTTTTCGTTCGATAAACTTAATAACAAAAAATAATAGTAGCACTCAAGATACACCAAAGTAACAAAGCAAATTGACGGCACTAGCAGTTCGCTAGGCCGTCAGCAAAACCCTATCACTCGATCTTCCTCATTTGGAGTCAGTATGAGTAAATAGTGTAATATTTTTTTAATTGGGTTTTTCAAAATCTCTCGCGGGCCGGACAAATCTTCAGTGGGCCGGTTGTTGCCGATCATATGCTCCTAAGAACGTGTCATCATAATGTGGTTATTGGAAATTTTGCATCCAACAAATAATAACAAGCCCTACTTAACTGATGTCATATATGCGAAAAAGTTAAAGCAGAAATTGTAACTTCTATCGTTGAAGATGTAAATACGAACAATTAATTCCATTCTTTCATCATCCACCTTTAAGTAGTGTTAGATGTTGAAAGGACTTTTTCGCTATTTAAAGATTTATTAATGCCAAAGCGACTTCTATTTTTAAACTTTAATTTTCCTCACAAATTTAGTTAGAAATTAGTTACAATCCGTGATTTCCATGCCGGTTGTTATATGGATGCTTCCCATCTGTTGCAACAATTACGCTGGTCACTGTATAATATAAATGCAAAATGTTAATCAGCGTTGACCCGAAATCGTGAACTCCTTTACAATAGAAATACCAATATTAGAACTTGAGATGTTGAGCCTTCACAGATTGGCCAAAGTATCCTTTCATTGTGTTTACCTAATCGTTTAGAACAATCATTACTTTCTGTGTATTCCATTTGGTCAAACCACGACGCCGTAGAGAGTCATCATTGTTGTAAAAAAAAATATATTCAAAGACATTCGTTGCTATTATTAAATAATTCTGTGGTACTATACATCGAAGAAGAATAGAAGAGTACTAGCAAGTGGCCTTGGATAAAAAATAAAGCGAATATAAATGATTCTATTAAAATTGATGGTAATTTATACTGTATAAAAGCTTGTTGTGTTTTTTTTTGTTCTATATTAAGTCGTGCCAACAGAAAGTTTGCTAAAAGGATGCTGATTAAATTGTTGTATTTATTAGGTATCTGCTATTGGAAATATAATCGTTCAAGTAATTAAACATTTGAATAGTATTAGTGCAGAACTTTCGATAAAACCACAAACCCCTTTGTTTCGAAGATACAGGACGAATAAGATTTGCGACAGTAACAACATTTCATTATCAAAAAGTACATGTAAAGTTGCTCAATCTACAATAAATGTTCGAAATGGCTTCCTCCAGCCTGGATACAAGCATTCAATCTTCTCGTCATTGACTATCGAACTCTTTTGAACACACCAGGGTCGTTTCTAATTGAGTTACACCCAGCAATGATCCGATTTCGCAAATCGTCAAAATTCTCCACTGGAGTAGCGTAAACTATTGACTTCTAAGATCCCCAGAAGAAATAATCTAGGAGGTTTAAGTCTGGGGATCGAGCAGGCCATGCGTGTGGCCCACCTCGACCAATCCAGCGATCTCCGTATGTTGTTGTTAAAAAATTACGAGCAACCAAACTGAAATGTGCTGGTGCACCATCGTGCATAAACCACATTGCAATTCTTGTCGCGAACGGTACATCCTCCAGAAACTCAAGCAGCGTTGCTTCCAAAAAGTTGCGGTACACTACGCCAGTAATTCTTCCTGGTAAAAATACCGGTCCAATTAGATAATCAGCCACAATCCCAACCCAAACATTTGACGAGAACTGATGTTGAAAACGACCTTCAAATATCTCATGCGGATTTTCATCTGAAAACTGGCTTAATTGGTAAAAAGAATCTGTCAGGAATAGAGTGATGCGGACTATTGTTTGCAATATCCATTGACATAATGCAATACATGGAGGAAAATCAGCAGGTAGTAGTGCCTGAACGCGTTGACTGTGGTGTGGATACAACAAATTGTCCTTAAGAATTTTACAAACTGTCCAATGACTTAGATTTATTTCAGTACGAGCTACAATGAGCCTCCACCCCTGAATAAGTATCGATACCAAGGAAACTAAATTAAAATCATACAGTTACCGTACGATGAACTGAATACTTGATCAACACATTAATAATACCCAATATATACTGGATTTATAAGCAGGTATGTACACAAAATAATAATTACATTTGTTGTGAACGTAATTTAGCATATGCATCATAACAATATATGTATGTATATAATCCTAACTAGTTTTAAAACTGCCACGGAAAAGTAGTTCTAAAAAAGTCCATTGTGTAAATGCGTATTTTCACTTTACTCCTCCGAATTAAAAAATAGAGTATAAATTAAGAAAAATATATAAAAATAAACGAAATGGATATACATATGTATATAAGAAGGTATGGTAGACATAACAAAATAAACACTAAACGAACTAGCAAGAGAATAAGAAGAAGAAGAAAAAAACGAAGATAATATGAATAAAGCAACATCATACTTTTCACTCGGCGTGCAGGACAGTAAAATTCCTACATTACCGACTGAAGGGGACCGCCAGCCGACTCCCCGCTGACAAGTTATAAAAACACAGTCAACATAGGTCCCCACGTTTATTAGCAGGCACGGCTAGAATGGACAAAGGTAGGAGAATATAAATATATGAAATTGATTTAATACCGATTCTTAGAGATGTGGTAAATGTCCATCGTGTGGCCAGGTTTGTAAAAATATCAACTGTGGAATTTAACTAGAAAGAACTTAGTAGAAATAATTTAGAGGTTTTAATGTATATTGTATTACATTATATACAGGGTTAGGCAAACGTATTGCTGTGTACTGGATTGAATTGAAAATGCAAAATGAATTAATAAAAAAGAAAAATTAAATTAGCTAGCTCAACGGATAAAAATTTAAGAGTTACCAGTTAAAACTTGAATTTAATCACGAAAAGTAAAATGTGAGTGTAAGAAATCTGACTTTCTTAAATACCCCAAAAATTGAAAAGGTTTAATTAAAAATAAAAGAACAGAATTTTGAATGATGTTAATAAACAACCAAGAATTCTATTATATATAAAAAAAAATGTTAATTACAAATTTTTGCAGAAAAAAAAAATCAAAAACTGCTATAGATTCTAAATTACAATAGGACAATGCTATTTCCTATATCAAAGCAAAAGATTAATTTGTTCAGGAAGATAATTCTTATATTTCAATTACAAACCACGTGGTTTCAAATAAAATAAAATAAATTCGTGGAACACTAGAAATTATACAAAAATGAAAACTAAAAACAAGAACAATGCTTCTATTCACCCAACCCGAGATGATTAATAATTAAAATGAAACAGCAAAATGAAAACGGAAAAATCTTTAAACTAAATTGAAAAAAACTAAAACTGCAAATATATCTTCCCGACCAAAAATAATAACTGAACTTATATCTATGATGTGTACAAATCCATACAATAACATTATAATCAAGCGAATTCCTTGATGGACAAGAATTTTCAATTTAAGCGAATCAAATCTCTATATCAAAAGTATTAACAAAATGACATCAATGAATTTAAAAATACATGTACTCACGCGCTAACGTCTACCAAGGAACTGGCTCACACAATTCACCAGTCGTTTTTCAAAAGAAAACCTCGCAGACGTACATACAACCAGTACGCTAACGGACAAAAGACAAATAAAATAAACATACATGAGCAGATAAATGACATCTAAATTGACTGAAATTAATTTAAAAAGACCGAACACTTAAATTAAATATATAAAACAATTAAAGCTTTAACTAAATTAATACAAACTAAATTAATTGTGGAAATTTCTCGATACAATGATACAGCAGTTTTTAGCAAAACAAATATGCAACCCAAAATATACTGGCGGTATGTGGGTTACCACAGCAGTATGCATCCATTCGAATATTTTTAATATAGCTACTTTGATTTTAATAAAACTCTTCAAATTTAATTAAATGCAAATCTGGGATTCGGTGGATACATTCATATCCGAATCAGACCTAGGGTTTAGTTGGAAATTATGTTAACTTTTTTTATTTTAAATGAAACACTCTGTATATTTTTACGAATTTCAATAGAACCCTTTCTCAGGAGTGCAGTATTAAAGTTTAGCGACCCTATGTTGAATAACGACAAAGATATTTAATTAAAACTAATAATTTTATTAAGAAGAAAAAAATTAACACAAAAAATATACAGGGTGTGGCATTTATATGTGAACGGTCTATCATGGCTAACCTATCCACTTGATTGAGATATTTTTTGAACAAAAGTATTTCAGAATCAAATACTTTATACCAAAAAATTATATTTATCTATACAGGGTGTTCAGTTTAGCTTGCGCGTTATACAAATTTGTTATTTAAAATAGAACGCCCTATCGATTATTGCATTTTTGAATTCCATGATGCAAGATGAAGCAGATTTTATTTACATACACTACACCAAAACCGAACGATTTCGGAGATATTCGACTTTCTGCAAAAAAAATGAGCATTTACAAGGTTCATTTGAAAAATCAGCCCACCCCTTTTGCTTATAACAATTTTGCGATAATTATTTAGAAGTGTTGTGAAAACGTGTGAAAGTTTATAGCTAGCAAATAATTTCTTTGTTATATTATACAGGGTGTTTCTGAAGTGAAAATAAAGCTAGATACGTGTTTTTTTTTCATATAGGGTTAAGTAATTATGTCTGGTACATGGCTAAAATTACCTTGAATATAATTTAATTTTATTGCTGTTGTATAGATTATTAATTACTAAGAACACTCTTACAGTCTCTAATACTTTTTACGTTTTTAAGATTTTATGTTTTCCATTATGTTTGAAAAACATTTTGGCAAATCAAATCTGCGTAAAGTAGATTCATCTCGAACATGCCTACTAGTATATTTTTATAAAAACAGGGTTTTGAATTTTATGAAGCGGAATATTTACAGCACCAACGAAGGGCTAAAGTCACCTTTATACCAAAAGCAGGGAAAAAGGACATCACGCACCCTAAATCCCATAGACCTATCAGCCTTACATCATTCTTTTTGAAAACGGTGGAAAAGGCTGTAGATAACTACATCAGGAACAGAGATCTTGGAGCGGGTGCATTGCACCCCTGTCAGCACGCCTACCAAACAGGCAAATCCACTGAGACTGCATTAGTGGAGTGACGGACCAAATCCAAGATGCCCTGACGAATAAAGAAACCGTAGTGGTGCGCCTTTCTAGACATAGAGGTGCTTTTTGACAACATTCCACGAGTCTGTCAAAAAAGCATTAATTAATAGGGGGGTGAGACGGCGTGACTTCTAGATGGATGTCGCAACTACTGTCTACCAGGTCGGTGGAAGCGGAGGTGGGACATAAGACCATCTCGGTTAGCACGACCAGAGGATGCCCACAGGGGGGTTACATCCCCACTTATGTGGAGCCTAATAGTAGACGAACTCTTATGCGGATTGACGGATCTAGGCATATCTGTCAAGGTATGCTGATGATATTGTCATATACGCAAGAGGCAAATTTAGGAATACCCTCTGTGACATAGTTCAAAGAGGATTGAACTTTACGAGAAGATGGTGTCAATCGATGGGACTCAATGTCAACCCACTAAGACAACCCTAGTAGCGTTTACCAGGAAAAGAAAATCCAATCTTGGAACCATAAAACTGGATGGGCAAAATATAGACTGGAGAGCGGAAGTTAAATATCTAGGCCTCACCCTAGACAACAAACTTCTATGGAACAAACATGAGCTTGAGGTAACCAACAAGGCCAAAAGAGCTCTGATGGTGTGTAGAAACTTGCAGGGAAAAATTGGGATGCAACCCAAAATACTGCTTTGAAGTATACAGCGATAGTGAGACCGATCATCACCTATGCATCAGTAGCATGGAGCAAAAGAACTAATCTGGCCACCGCGAGAATTAACCTCTCGAAAGTGCAAAGATTAGCATGTGTATGCATAACGGGAGCTATGAGAACCTGCCCACAGCAGCTATTGAGTAGTATTGGATCTTGCCCCTCTCACGTTGTAGTGGAGGGCGTGGCGAAAAGAACCGCACTAAGAATGTCAAGGAAGAATGATTAGGCATAGGCCTCAATCTCCTGACGGTGCTCAAACCTGGATATGCCCGGGATGACATGTTAAAGAAATTTAGCTTTGTGAAGGAATTCACCACAAGCTAAGTAACAGGAGCGAGTGGGATCATAACACCATCTTGAATTTTAATAGAAAATGCCATCAAATGGTACACTGATGGCTCCAAAACGGCAGAAGGAACTGGAATAGGAATATACGGGCTAGAACTACATATTCCGAAAGCTTGGGAAAATACCCAAGTATATTTCAGGCGGAAATACACGCTATTAGAAGATGTGTTCAGTTCAATATGGATAGGAACTATCGGAAACAGGAGATTATCATCATGTCTGATAGTCAAGCAGCCATCAAGGCGCTGAGCTCATATGAAATCAGCTCCAAGATGGTCTGGGAATGCCTAGGGAAACTAAATGAGCTGGCAAAAGAAATAAAGTAACCCTCCTGTGGGTTCGGGTCACACAGGAGTGGAAGAAACGAAATAACGGATAACTCGCAAAAAAAGGGGCTGGAATGCCTTCGTAGGCCTGAACCCTTTTGCGGGTTAAGTAGCAGTACAATACTGAAGAAACTAAAAATAGAAATGGGCAGAGAAAAATCCAGTTACTGGGAAAATCTCCCAGGAATGATGCAGAGTAAAATTCTTCTGGGAACTTATAACCAGAAGAGGTTTACAGAATGCATCAACCTGAGTAAGAACAATGTTCGCATATTAACAGGAATACTTTCAGGCCATTGTAGACTGAAAGGACACCTGACTAAGCTTGGATTGGAAAAAGATCCTGAATGCAGATTTTGTGGGGAACAGGATGAAACACCCATCCACCTCCTCTCAAACTGCGCAGCACTGTGCAACCCGAGGGCATTGTACCTGGGAGCATGTGAAATCGAAGAGGGAGATTTACCTAAACTGGGGCCCTCTGATATCCTACACTTTTTAAAAGGAATAGGATTGGGAGGCCAACTGTAAAGCAGCAAGAATGGGGGACACAATAGATCCTTTAGGTCGCAGTGTAACACCACCCTTCATCTACCTACATACATACATACATACAGCACCAAAAGCGTTGCATAGATCCTTATAAAAGTTTTTTATAGGTTGCTTCATATTGTCAACATGTTTTTTAGTAACAACTGATTTTCCAAATAAAACCCATATAAATTATTAGGCCGCAACTGAAACGTTTAATTTTTGGAGTTGTTGTGTATGCGTTTCAAGCATCCAATGAGGGTTATCTATTGGCCAATACCGACAATTATGGTGATTAACGGTACAATTCAAACAAAACGTAGCCTCGTCAGAAAACAGCAAATTGTAAAATGTAAAATGTTGGTCATTATTGCCAATCTACTTCACTCATTC
Source organism: Protaetia brevitarsis (assembly GCA_004143645.1). NCBI lineage: Eukaryota > Metazoa > Arthropoda > Insecta > Coleoptera > Scarabaeidae > Protaetia > Protaetia brevitarsis. Next base: position 66,710 of record RXPK01001364.1, on the reverse strand, counting down.
GCAAAATTCTATTTTACGGTCAGGATTTCCTTTGTTTTGTTGTAGTTTATATGCATGATATTTTTCGCGCATCAACATTCTGGCTACTGATCAGCAACTCATATTATATAATCAGTGCGAGAGATATAGAAGTTTGTGTGAAATTCCTCTAATGTTATAGCAATATCTTGAGTATTAACTTCATTAGTTGCGACTTTTCAGCAAATTTCTAATATTTCCAGTTAAGTTAAATCTTCTTCATTATTTCTCAACGTTTTACCAAAGACAGGCCGTTTTATTGGGTGCTGATTTTGATTCAAATTATTAAATAAATCGCATACCTCTTCTAGTGTTCTTATGCGGTCACCAAGCCCAATCATCATTAGAACTTCAGTTAATTGAACCATTATTAAAATTTTGACATTTACAACATTAATTCTGTCAGCTGAAGTCAACTACAGATTTTTATTTTCATGGATAACTAAACATAAACATGATTTTTTTTTAAAATCTATATTGTCTTCAATATTGGAGCTTTGATATAACGAATTTATGATATTAATTATGTCTTATTCTGTATAATAGATTAAGAATACTATTGGCTTATGCATTTCGAAATCTATTTTACTATCCTTAAAAAGCACGTGTTATAATAATCTTATAAATCTACCTGCAGTTTTAGAGGCAGAACCTTTCTCATCAATAAAACCACAAAAAGTCATCATCTCCTTGAAGTTTTTATAATCTACCTACCGAAAGATTTTACGGATTTTTTTTTTAAATATACGTCACAACTGACACATGTCAACTTGTCGGAACACCCTTATATTTGCTCTTAGACGTACAAGGCTTTTATTTCGTATTCAAACAAATTTGTCCTTTCGCAGTTCGAATTCCTAATTCTTTTTTCTATGCCGTACAGCGTTAGTATACTTGCAAAATTCACAATTTCCTTAACGTTCTAACACCTCTAAAGTGCATTTAGATGTAAATACTGTGAAATACGATGTGGCATTACACGTCATTAGCCGGTGTGAGTCCTTTTGCTCTCGTACCGTTTTGAACCAGAAGAAAAGGATTAATGTCGGCTTGTCTCGCGTGAGATCAAAAGTTGTGCTGGGTGAGGATTTAGTTCTTCTTGTTTTTTGCTTTGTAGCTAGTACATGGGGAAGATTGTAGACTTTAAAGTGCATATTGTGTTGTACATAGTGTACGTATGGTTATGTTTAGGAACCGAACTAAAAAGCTCCAAAAAAAAACAGAGAAATATACTCAAAAAGGTATAAAAATTAGATAAACAACAGAAAAATTCAAACAAATAACATTACTGTGTGCACACACCGTATCAAAATAATAGCTAAAAGATATAACAATCCATCTAAGACAAGAAACAGTCAAAGGTAACTAGAGAATGTGTTCCTACTTAAATATCCTGTGCATTAATAAAATAATTTTATAAAATGAGCAATGATATGCCACAATTGCTGCGTACATATTTACAGGGTGTCCCAACGAAGACTGGATCTTTTATTACAATTTTTATTTATTACGCAAAAATTTTACAGAATCAAATGCTGCAAAATCTAAAAATATTTTGGTTATACATGGTGTTTCACAAGTGGGAAAACGCATACTTACTCCGTTATTTTAAACGAAACACCCTATATATTATTCTATTTTTAAATTCTACGTAGAGAAATAACATCACTTTATATAAGCTACTATATATCTATCTATAATAACAACATTGTTATTACGCCTTTGTAAAAAATGGCTCTGATGCAAGCTTTCGGCTAAGACAGCATAGCTTGTATGTGCATTTGTTTTAGATATTCATATTTTGAATACCATACACACGTACTTAGCTTGATACAACAGTGAAACCAAAACAAATGTAATTATATACAGGTATTCACTATAATCCTGACCATTTGCTTAACTTACCTTTAACTTACAGTAACTTGATTTTTTTTTAAATACATAAATTACATAGCATCCTATATTTTATATTTTATAAATTAAATGAGTGTTTTTTGGAAAAGCAATTTTGGCTTTAAGCTTTGAAAAAGGACGTTGAAAAGTATTGTAATTTTTGTGAGCAATTTGTTTATTAAATGGTTTAAATTTTATTTACTTTTTCTAACATTATTTTGAACAAGGGAAAAAATATCATGGACGATGTGTTTGGAAGTGATTTACATAAAGAAGTGTCAATGATAGAACAGACATATCTGGATTGTCTAAAATTCTCGATTCTACAATTTAAAACACATTTTTTTTCACATAATTACATTTAATCTACTGTATAACTTTAAACCTTTTAAATCTGTCTAAATAACGTAGTCTCAAACAAGCACATATTTAAGAAAAAAAAACAAAAAAATACGACAAACAAACATTCATTTCATCTAAATACATACATAAGATTTAACTGTAACGATTGTCTGTTTTAAGAAGTTCTAAAATGTTGTGTCCTGCAATAAATTATTACTGTAATTCTAATTAACAAATTCGAATGTGAAATGGTAAGTTTACTTAGGAAAAAAATAATGATCGCCATTAAAAAATAATTTAAAAAAATATTTGTATGTATTAATTAGATTTGTACTACTGAAGAAGATCAAAAATTATGGTTGAAACGTTTAGTGAATGAAAAGAAAATGTAAAGAGTTGTATGTGGAACAAAAATAAATTAGCCGAAAATTTTCATTAAAAAAGCTTTCATTGAGCTTATTTTGCTGTACTAGAATAACAAAAAAATATATATATTTACAGAAATTAAATTACTTATCGAATAAAAATACTTAATCACTATAAAGAAAATTCTACATTTAAAAGTTGCTACCCAGAAAATAGCTTAATTAATTTTTTTCTGCTTGTTATAACAATAATAATAAAAATATAAAAATTAAATTTAATTTTTTAAATTTTTAGTGATTTTAATTGGTGAAATATAAATTAGAGATATTTTACAGGTCTATTTTGAAGTTGTCTTGTTAGATAACCCTCTCAGAATTAACAAGATTCTTGGAGATTCTTTGCCGGAACACTATGGAAACGGATGTTTTTGATTCGAAATACGCTAGAGGATTTTCGTATGGGCTAGGATTCAACAGGGATTTTTGAATAGCTGTTTGAAGCCTCTTGGGATCTCGCAAACAAATTTTTATTGTGTCGGAGCTTAGGATTTTCTCTCGATTTTCAAAAATATAGTTGTGTTTCGGGTAAGTACATTTTTGTTTTATAAAACCGATTTTCTAATTTATTTTTTCCGTTTTAGTTAGTGAAAAAACTTCCGGACCTTTCGGACATAGGTCCGACCTGTATCAAGATTCGACGCGTACTAATCTCATTTTCTTCATTCCACAGCCTTCTTCTGTGACCGTTTTGATCAATCAATTCGTGATTGACTTGAATATCACGTGACTTGACAACGGAATTCTCAATACGTATTTTTGACATAAAATCATAGCCCTAAAAGTAAAGTGATTTTAAACCAATTAAGTTATTTAACTTTAAAATACTGATTTCTTTTGACTTGTATCGTTTTTACAAGGTAATCTTGACATTTCTATTATAATTTTGCATTAATTGATAATATTTTTGGATTATAATTATCGTATATTTAATTTGTTTACGTGAATATAAATTCGTTTAACTTTTAAAAACTAATTTTTTTTTAATTTTATTAAATTAGGATCTAATATTGTGTATTTGGATAATAAATCAAAATTTTTATGAATTTTTGTAATACTTGTAACAGTTTTCTAACGCACACATCGGTAGATTGACTACGTGACATCACTGATACTCGCACACTCAAGACAGTAAAGACTAACTTAAATTAATTAATTAGCAAATGCTATTTATTTATTTTTTACTTTATAGGAATAAACAAGCATACATTATTACTACCCATCAAAAACATCTCATTTAACCCAGAAAAATATTTATTTCATCATGTGAGCCTACTTATCATACCTCATATTAAGCACTTGGAGTCTTATACAAAAAACAATCTCTTTCACACCTGAAGAGGTGACCAGAATAAGTACCATCCATTGTATCCACACGTCCTATAGTCCGGGATTCTTTCATTCCGAGCCTGTATATAGGTGCCTGAAGTCTCAAGTATACCGAGAAAGTGCATATTTTAATGACGCAAGAGCATTCAACCGACATTGAAAGGAATATAGTGAGTTCCAACAAGAAACATTTTACACCGATTCTTACATTATTATAATACACTATTCATTAACATACCTATAAATTTGCCAACAGGCATTAAAAATATGCAGAAATAATAATAAAAATAATATTTTAGCTTGTTCTGCTTAAATCAATTTTGCAACGTTCTAGCATAGCTGAAATATGTCGTGTTTAACTGTAACATCGGACTTTTAGCGTTTCGAACTTTCTGAGAACGCATCTGCAGTTTCGCATCAAACGAAAACAGCTTCCGGGCAAATGAAAGCGGTGTTTTCATTAGCGTACACCATTTAATGGTCAAGGTGAGGCTGTGGTCTTTAAATTTAGTTACGGTTAATGCAAATCGATTGGTATTGTCAGCGGTATATATTCATAAATGAACAATTATGGCAAGTTTATATCGTTTGCGTTGTAAAAGCTTCATTATTTTACCACATAATTGCCTTAGAACGGCTGCTCTAACCGATGTATGACTTCATAAATGTTAAATGTATAATATAAAAAAAATTATTTTACGAGAATATTATAGGAAAATTTCTGTTTCTTATAGAAAAAAAAATCGATAACATTTTAATATTACCTAGAAAAATATTAATACGTTTTACAATTTGAAAAATTACAGTCATACACATAGTAATTTTCAAGTGACAAGGAAATAAATAAAGACCGGATTATATGCAAAGAAAAACTGGAATATATGCGCATATATATGCATGGATTTTTGAGAAAATATGGCATAAACCTGGGGGCATATATGCAAAAAAATTGCGACAATATGCAAAATTTTAAATAAAATAAATAAGAGCAGAAATTTAAACATTAACTTTATTGCACAAAATTTTTTCACAACATACTTCTAAAACAATTTATAATTAAATGTTTTTCAAAATTGTGTAAAAGAAAGTTTTGTCTTCTATCAGAATACATATGTTTCGAAATACAAAAGCTTCTTTCAACATCCACATATGTAATTGGTGCATTTTCTAACTTTGCAATACATTCTAAACTGAAATTAAAGTCAAAATCGTTTACTGTTTCACCTTTCAAAATTTTCTTGACTTTCTTCCATTTCAAATACCCCGCATTTTTATTTATGACTTTTTTAAATTTATCGTACATAGAATTACCTATTGTACCCTTAACCTTCTTACATAGCATATCAAATTCGTCTATTATTTCGACTGATTCCGAGAGCGACATCCCTTGCGTTTCTAGTTTACGAATGGAACTTGAAACAAAGCTATAATTAGACTTAATATACAAAAGGTTTTGTAGCAATTCTGTTGATGTTACTATCTTTTTACAGTTTTCTAGAGCAATGCAGTCAGCAGTGATTTCAAGAATTACATTTTTTATTCCTTCAAAATTATAGGCGAAAAATATTGCAGCCTCTAACCATGTACCCCATCTCGTAATAATCGGTTCAGGAGGCAACTTAACACCGGGAAGTCGCTCCTTATAAAATTGGATTCGTAGAGGTGCTTTTAAAAATACTTTTTTGACATTGCTAATTAAATCATTAATCAAAGGGAATTGATTCCTAATGTCTTCGGCTACACGATTGAACCCATGAGCTAAACAAGTGGTATGAATAATGTTACTATAAAAATTTTTTAAACTTTCCGCGGCTTTTATCATGTATGGTGCAGCGTCGGACAACATTAGTAAAAATTTTTCACAAGGTATACTTCCAGGTAAAAAGAAATTTGATAAACCTCCTTGAACGAATTGGGCAATTGTCACATTATTTGTTTTTTTGAAGTTCTTTACAATAAATTAAATATGATTTACGTACAATATCTTCATGAAGAATTCCTATTAACAAATGGGCAATATAACGGCCACACTTATCCGCACTTTCATCTACATGATATAAATAAAATTATTCCCTACCAATTGTTGAATTTCTGCTACTGTTTGCTGGTAACCAGATGTGACATAATTGTTTCGTAAGGTACTTTCGTCAGGTATATTATGTTTGCAATATTTTTTGCAGAAATGATTTCAAATTAACATTGTTTAATCTTGCTAATGGTATGTTAGACGAAATCAATGCGTTACACAGATCCGTATTATATTCTTCTTGTTCTGAGTTTCGTGAAGTTGATGCTACACATTGACGTATAGATTGCTGCACACATGCGGATCGCTTTAGTTTATCACATTTTCCAATATGTGATGGAGTTTTCTCTCAGAAGACACCTACAACAACAATTGTCGTTTTATATCAAAAGCTAAAGAATTTAAAAACAATTGTAAAGCTTTTAGTAAAATTAAACTTACCAGTTTACTGCAGGCTCGACAAAATATTTTGTCGCCATCCTTTACCAGTTCAGGATATGGCTTAATCCATAAAGAAATTTTGTTCGCTATATTCATTGTATGTACGCACAGTATTTAAAAACGTAACACAATTATATGATGTTTCGCTCAAAGATATTCAATGAATGAATAGTATATTTGGGAATTAATAACAATAAAACGTATTTACCACATCCCTTCTGCTAGGCGAAATTAAACACATGGAGTTCTTGGAAAAAAGTATTAGAGAAACCAATATAAAAGATTTATCGTTCTGAAAATTGTCGATTGTCGATCTACATTAGGAATTACTAGGAATTTTTACTAATGGAAAGGATAAGAAAAAAGCTTAAATATGCAATATATACAACTTTTGTAAAAATTTGCATAGAAATGCCTAAATATGCAATATATGCAATCACTAATTAGCGCTAATTAACTTCAGTTAGTGTAATACGTCTACATATAGACTATAATTAAAGATATGCAAAAAATAAAATATATGCACTTTGCATATAATCCGGTCTCTAGAAATAAGCAAAGTGCACATCCGTTAACTTAGAATATTCTGGTTCAAGTCAGACGTTGGCAGAAATAAAATGGTGTTCGGCCACACATGGTTCTGTTTTCTTGTTATTTTATTTATATTGATTATTTGGTCATATTAATTCATATTAGAAAATCTGTTTATTTTTCTGTTACTGCTACATACTTTTCAGTCGCAACAGTTTTGTAAAAATACCGACGTAAGAAAAAAAGAAAATATTAAAATAATAAAATAATATTTAACTTCGTCCATTCAGTACAGTTATGAATATGTTGTTTAATATATAGGGTGTTAGGTAAACATGCGGCAAAAATTCAAGGAGTTATTTCCTTGGGTTATTCTAAGAATATTTTGTCCTATGATGATTTTTGAAAAACTCCTTTGTTTCGAAGATACAGGGTGAACAAAATTTGCGGCAACGATATTCGATATTCGTTGAAATTATTAATGTAAATAAAAGTTTAGTGTACGCCAATGAGTCTATCAAGTACAAAAAATTGTTTACAATGCGTTGTTATTTTTTCGATCTCGAACACAAGAAACGGCTGTTTTATCTAGTAGTGGATTTCATTTGAACACGTCTCATCAGTCGCATTTGTTTAGATTGAGTGACGTTTGGCTGTTTGACGTGTCTTTAATAGTTAGTGAAATCCCCTACCATGATGTATACGAACACCGAGATGACTGACATGCATTTCATGTATGGACTTGCTGATGGCAACTCATTAGAAGCTAGACGATTGTACATTGAACGATTTCCTGCCCGCAATGTCCCCGATCGAAAAATCTTCAAAAACATTCATCGACATCTTCGTGAAACAGGCTCAATGAAGCGAAGTGGAGGGCCAGGAAGGTCAATGACTGCAAGAACGGTACAATTGGAATAGAATGTGCTGGAGATGATAGAGGAATATCCTGGTAGTTCTACGCGAAAAATTGCAAATACTTTAAATGTAAGTCATTGGACAGTTTGCAAAATTCTTAAGGACAATTTTGTTATATCCACACCACATTCAACGCGTTCAGGCACTACTACCTGCTGATTTTCCTCCACGTATTGCATTATGTCAATGGATATTGCAAACATTAGTTCGCATCCCTCTATTCCTGACACAGATTTTTTTTACCGATGAAGCCAGTTTCTCAAGAAATGCAATAAGGAATTTTCATAATAACCATGTGTGAGCAGATAAAAAAACCGCATGAGGTATTTGAAGATCGTTTTTAACATCAGTTCTCGTTGAATGTTTAGGTTGGAATTGTGGGTGACTATCTAATTGAACCGGTATTTCTACCAGGAAGACTTACTAGCGTGGTGTACCGCAACTTTTTGGTAGCAAAGGATGTGCCATACGCGACAAGAATTGCAATGTGGTTTATCCACGATGGTGCACCATCACATTTCAGTTTGGTCAAGATTTGCAAACTTAGAAATTTTACACTTTTGTTAAAGAATTCACATTTTTCTATGTTTAATTTTAAATCTGCTTTATCTAATTAGTAGCCGTGGAAATTGTTTAAGGCAACGGTAGCCTCTTTAGTTAGTTTCGACATATAAGCAAAAAAATATAATTTTAGCACTTTTTTTCATGTGCGTTCTTCCCACAAAGCGGAGCTGATTTATATAAACAAAAAGCTGATAAGAATTAACTGTTTCTCCACTTATTGTTCGGGCATGTCTCTTAATTTATTTTCGCAAACTAAAAAAGAAAAGAAGAAGACAGAGAGAGCATCTTTAGAAGCGGACGAAATCGATAACCGTGACAATCATTGTATTTTATGAGAATCTTAGTACCGCTAAAGTAACACGGATTACGTCACATAAAAAATTTAAACAAATTGAAAATATAAAACCACAAATGCGCTTTGTAATTGTTAATGATAAAAATGTATACGTACTATATAAGCAATAAATAAGAAAAATATTAGAGAATCTCTGACTGTATGGAATAAAAAGAATTTTAACGAGTAAAAATTAACGCAGCCAAACAACTCAACCGTTTGATACCTAAAAATACAGTTCCCAAACGCGGAAAACGGTTAAGGCCCGGGTATGATTTGCAACTTGCACAGTTGACTGGCTCCGAATATTAACAGTTTCGGGCACAGTTAGTTCCGAATATTATGCCCTAATTATTTTAGAGAATAGTGTTTTTATACAACTAACAGAAATACGAACGATTTAATAAGGATGACGCTTTAGTACATTGGTGTAGGCACTTTTATTATTGTGAAAATCTTCCACTTACACAATTCACCAACGCTACTTCCTGCCTTCATTTCTTACATGGAAATAAGAACAATACATCATTCAACAACAATACATACATTCGTTATGTATCCCACACCAAATTTGAATTTGGAATTAACGAAAACAAAAAGAATTCTTTTTAGTAACCACTGATAATCTAAATCTCTTGACAAATTCCGCAATATTGGAATTGTTAAATAGCTTGTACGAAGCCTCTTAAAGGTGTTTTGCTTGTCACGATTAACTATTTCAACTAGGTTGACTAAAACTTCTTCCATGTACTCTTCAAAAGCCCTCCAATATGTGCATACTTCTCGTTTATATACATAATTTCAAACTTGTAAACATAACATACCTTTTTAGTTGTATTAACACGATTCGTACATTTTCCATGTACTATTAAGCTTCTACTAGTGACTGCTAGTGACAGATAGCTGCTTCAACCATTCATGATGTCCTACATTTTAGGAGAATCAACTGGTTTAATACGCACGTAATTTCTTGTAGTTTACTGACAAGTCAATTATTTTAGTTATTAAGTACACTGAGAAAAGAGATTGCATTAAATGAAAAGTTTTAAATGAAAACTTTTGGTTTTTATCATGTTCAACGAAAGGAATACCTTTTCTCAGAAAAGTGCTTATTTTAATTGAAAGTAGCGTGCTGTTTTGCCGGAAGATTATTTTCTTTTTAAGCACATGCTTTTCGACGCAAAGTAACCGTAATTAAATGGAATGCACCTTAGTTTTGATTCATATTTTATAATGTCTTTATAACTTCTATTTAAGTAAACAAATAACATTACATATATATTGTTATTATTATGTAGATATTATTAACATATTTTAGTTTCTTTTAAGTATTATTGAATTATAAACAGTATTTTAAATAAAATAGTCGGACGTTTTGATTTATTTGCGTGGGCACGCATGTATACATTGATTCAAAACTTTTGCCTTTTAACGGAAGATGCAAGCACTTGAATTCAAGCTGAGTACTCGTTTACGCGGAAATATTGTAGTTTTATTCATGTTCCCACTAAATCTCATATACACAAACAATAATGAACAAAAGTGAATATTTTTCGCGCGAGGTTAAAGAAATTTCAGAGATAATTGGAATCTTTTCAGTTAATGCTGATTTGCTTATAAGCCAAATAACTTTACAGTAGTATATAGTATTTGAAGGTTTTAAAACTGTTATACACGGGAAAAACGATCTTGTTGTTTTTAACCATTTTTCATGCATTTGATTACAGTTACTAAATTCTTACTTGATTTAGGAATATTAAAAATATTCCTGTATTCAATCAAACAAATAATTTGTTTAGTAGATTTATTTGAAGCTAGCGCAGTATTTATTAATTTAACTAAATATTTATATGGAAGTAAAAATAAATATCGCATTTTATTTTCGTATAACAGTTTTCTACCCATATAGTACAGCAGATGAGCAGATATTACTTATGTGTAGTAGAGAAATTGTCGCATAGATGGCGCATCCCCTGTTTCTTTCCAGTAACAGATAATATTTCGCACAAAATAGACTGGAAACAACGATCGTAATATACTGATCTGGTATATTTACTAGAATAACATCTGATAGGAGTCATAGCCATTGAAAGGACGATTTCTTTAACGGCACACTAGAGTGCTAAGGGGGGTCACTGCGACCAACTCCCAATTGCTTACTACGATTTACAACATTCTAACGCAAATCTCTTTTAGTGCATGGGTTTCTAGAGATAATTTATTTTATTTCGATTGAAAATGATCAGGCATTTTGTTGTGTTTACGCTTAAATCTAAATGAATAAATGTTATAAGAAAGGAAACTCTCTTGAATCAACATGCTTACGATTTTCTGCCAATCTGCATAGTCTTCAAGTTCAAAATAAAGAGGACTTGAATCAACTATCAACATCTTTCATTTAAAAGAATAAACTGTTTCAACGAAAAATATATTATTTCCGAAGACATGCGTGAATTTAAAATTATATTCCTTTTCAAGGAAACATCAAATCATATTGGCCATATAGAAAATATTTGATACATATGATATTTGGCGACTTTACTTTTTATAGCAATTTATTATTTTGCTTTGTTTATATTTGTTTGATTAATTTATACGTGTATTGTTATTTACAATTTATTTGTGTTATTATGTGTTATTTTATTTTATACTTTATTATTTTATTTATTTATACTTGTATGTTCTATACACTACTGTAACACTGGATAAGTAATCTATCTATTGTAAGAATTCGAAATTCCATCCTGTATAATGCGAGAATTTAAATTCATTTTATTAATACGTAGTTGATAGGTACCGTGGCATTTGCTGAGTGGCGTCTGCTTCACAGGAAACAATATTCTATTTTCGTTTAAAGACTCGCGTAATTAAAATAATATGGTATTACTTTATATGTTATCTGCTTCTTTGTTTATTGTACGTTACATTTGCCGTTCAGCAATTCGCACGGTCCTCTCAAGTAGGACGTCTGAAAGTCAGAAAAATAACGCCTTCGGTCATACTTGCGCCCTCCTGTAAGGAGAAGCGAAACTAGTTATCGGTGCGAATTGACGTCACAATCAAAGTTTATAAAACCCTTAACATTGCGGTTTACAATTAATTAGTCCGCGGTTCTTCAATTTAGCTTCAAGAATAAGCTCGCGTTTCCTTCGTCGGGCGTTTCTAAAACTTAAAATTTAAAACTTCCCTTTTTAGAATTTGTAGGCAAAATACGCTTAAAAAATTCGAGAACATGAAGCAAAAGCTTTCCTCGAGAGGTGATTAATGATTTTGCGCTAAATCCGTTTGAATTCCCCTCTTTTATTTTGCTTAAATTTTTGTGGGTGTTGTGTAAAGTTTTGTGCCTTAAAATTTGGATTGCGAGAAGAATTATTTTTTCCCATATCGGCTGGTAAGATGTTCAAAATTTCTGCTTAAAACTAACCAATGCAATTACGTGAAAACCGTAACTCGTTCGCTCTCTCTCTCTCTCCCTTAATAAATAATTTGAAAGTAAGAATTACTAGAATCTAAGTTAATCAACATTGTTAAGTAAAGCCTAAAAAATTCATCTAAATAGTTGTGTTTTGTTTGTCATTTGCTTGATACTTTATTAAATTCGTAGATTGTTAGCTTAACTTAATTGTCACAAAAAAAAATCGTTAAAACAAAATTGTGCTTTGTTCATTCTGGTTCACTTGTTAATTTATTTAACTGTGTAGTTTGTTAGTTTTTTTTTTCAATGTCTTAAAATATTCAATATATAATTGTAAAAATATAAGTCGTTCTATTATTTCGCCATTTAAAAGAAGTTCAGTTTGAACCCTTAGAAAGGAGTTGGAGAGGAAGTTATCAACGGTAAGAGAAAGCCGACGAGAAGGGTAAGTCGACAATCATTAGGCCCTGTTTCGACTGACGGTGGAAAACACAGTTGGGAAACATCTTTGGCTAAAATTACTAAAACCATTCGCTACCGAACAAAAATTTGTTTCCCAGCAGTGGCTCGCCGGTCAAAAGGGCAGGAGGGTTACCTGTAAACGAGGCTAGGTCATGCTCGATTGAATTTGGGCTGACCATCCCCCAAAAGTTTCCAAGTAAGAAAACCCGTTCCGTTACACTATATGTTAAGTATGCAGTGTTTAAGACATGTTAATGCTATCAATTAAATAGAAAAAATGTCTGGCGAAAGTTCTCGCACTCATTATTTCTGGTTTCACGTTTACTTCTCTGTAATCGTAAATAAATTTTTATAAAGATACTTACGCGCATGTGATCTAGAGTACATTTTTAAAGTATTCGTACTTAGAATTTGTACAAATACCTTTTTTAGTACTTGTGGCTAAGACTGGGGTTACCATTTATTTTCATTTTAATGAATTTGTGGAATTCCAGACTAGCAATCGGTGATTTTAAAATAATATGGTTTTAAACTACATCGGAAGAGCTCCCAAACTTAACCAACCTAACCCAATTTATAATTTCTTCCCACAGTTTACCATCGAGCGACGTAAATCCCAATTAAATCCAAAAAATAAGCCTCCTACTTATTGTTAGTCATAGAGAAGCAGATGTGCGATATATATGCACCCATTTTACCTCGTCCATCGATTTGTTCGTGCCGATACAATAGCCTCACCCCGCCCTGTCACAATGGCTAATATATTCCTTTCTCGCGTGTTTTTGCGCGCTCCGCTGACAATGGACGATAATGGAATTGGGGCATAAATTATAATTACCAGAGGCGGCGCATAAGTGAATTGAAACCGTCGTATCTTCCGCTGTAGTAGGAGCGATACAAGCATGGAGATCTTGAGAGACGCGGCGTTCTGATCAAATAGCTCGAATCAGTTGGATATTAACGACATTGTGTCACTTGAATTGGCTTTGTTATAAACTGAGACGAGGTTGATATTGGGGCGTGATGCGGAGGTCGTTAGATCCGTCTAGAATTGCCGATTGTGTAAGCAAGTAAGCAAAGAAACGCGCGAGCCGCGTGTACAGTCGGAGTTCGTATTATAATGTGCTCGCACAGAATCGTAATTATTTTAATTTGGGGAATCAGTGTGAAATAAAAATTATTCTATTCACAATCATAGTTATAATACATGTATACTAATTACACTGCCCAACACATTTTTTTTCTTATACATCATTACGTCTAGTTTATGTCGTTCTTTATGCTGATTCTGGAACTACCCAGTGACCAACTATATTTATCTTCAATTTATAAATATTTAAAAAATATAAATCTTTCTTGCACTATTAGTTATATTAATCTAATATGCATAAAATATATTATAGAAAATATATTAGAAAAACATTTAAATAATATAATGTTATGTAGCATAAAATATTTTATTGCAAATGTTTTCCTCAATATATTTTTCATTAACTCTCAAAATATTTTGCTTTGTATTTCTGTAAATATTTATTTCATATAAAAAAAAGATTCAATTTTTGCTTTTGTACATTTGGTGCGTAAGGACAATATATAAAATGGGTAAAATATGCATACAATTAAGTAGGTATGTACCTATTTAAACGATAGTTTAAAGATTAAATTAGATATATATATATCTAATATGATTTAATTAGTATCTAGCTGACGCTGTAACTTTTCTATAATATATCGCGCTTTTGTATTTATATTATTTGTAATATTTGTAAGTTGCGAACGTCAACACAACACCTCTATCATTACGTGCCGGTGTATATATGATTTAGTATTGTTTATGCTCTATGATTAGGTACGTACATAGAATGCATACGCGCACTGCTATCATCAACTTTTCAATTCGTTGTACCGTTAGTACATGTTATAAATAAAAATTTTTTCGCGAGAGATTTTGAATATATTTTTCATATTTTTTTCTAAATATAGATAAATATTCAATTAAAATATTTATTTCATATTTTAAATTATGTAAGCGCTTATATTTTTTAAAATATTATAAATTTATTATTATAAATTGAGATTTTTTATGCAATCTATTTATTTGTCAAAATGAACTAAAATTGTTCTTGGTTTAGAATGTATAACGTCGTAACGAAAAGTTGAAACATACATGAGTTGTTAAAAGGCAAGAACTTGTTTTTTTCACACCAACACAAGTTAATAATCAATATTCTGACATCTTTAAGGCTAACTGAAAATTTATCAAATTATTCACTATTTTTTAATTGAGTGTTCTAAATAAAAAAAACGTATTTATTATCAATTTATTTGAATAAGCCAATAAAAATGAAAAATACCATTTTAAGTCTAGCTTGGCTGGTGCCAGGTACAACTATGGCTTTATTCATATCTTCGGTAGTGGCGCCTCTCATTGCGTTTCTTGTGGCTCTAAAACAATGCCATTGTAATTAGATCATACATGAATAAAAATCGTACAACATTATCAACACCTACTAATCATCTGGAGCATTTACATAATTGGAGTGGTAGCTACATTCTAATACTTACAATACTTATTTTACTTTATTTCATAATATTTGAAAATTCTACGTACAAACAATAAAACAACAAGTATTCTAACCTCTATTTGAGGTTATGACGCTTATCTACCGAGATGAAACTCTTAAGCAAATCAACTAGCAATTTATCTGGTAGATGCAATACATATATGATGCTAAATTCCTACAATTATATATTAAAAGATTTCTGTACATAGCGATATTGAGCATCAATATATCTTATAAATGCATGACATGTTCAAGTTTTGCTTACCCGTTAGTCACACAAACTAAAACACCCCGCAACAATTAATTACAAGTTAACTCCTAATTGCCCTAATCGTATACTACTGTAAACTATAACATGTAACGGACAAACGAATGAAAACGTTGATGATACGCACGTGCGCGTATGCATTCTATATACCTAAACCATAGACACATAAACAATACTAAATCATTATAACACCGGCACGATAATGAATGAGGATGTTGTGTGACATTCGCAATTACAAATATACAAATAAATAATACAAACGCAAGATATATTAATAGAAAGTTACAGCGCTCAACTTAGATACTAATTAATCATATTAGGATATATATATCTTAATTTAATCTTTAAACTATCATTTTAAATAGGTACAATACCTACTCTGTATGCATTATTTTACCCATTTATATTATTCGTCCTACGCACCCAAATGTACAAAGCAAAAATTCATCTTTTTTTTTATATGAAATAATTATTTACAGAAATACAAAGCAAAATATTCTTGCAGAGTTAGAAAATATATTGAGACAAACATTGCAATAAAATAGTATATCATACAAAATATATATTTTATAATTTTTCCTAATATATTTTCTATAATAAATTTATGCATATTATATTAATATAAAATATTCAGAAAGATTTAATATTTTTCAATATTCACCACACACCACTCCATAGTTAGTCACTGGGCTCTATTAAATCTCGTTAACCTAAGTACAATATAAAATTCCAATTGCTTTAAACATCGTATGGGTTTGATTCGGGCAAGACTGCAAGGAGCCGAATAGCAACAGGAATTAATGGTATTCCTTGATGCACACTGTGAAGCAAACGAAGTAGCTAGAACCACTTCTTGCACGAATTGGAGCAAGAGAGATCTGCAGTATTAGTTCCCATTATTGATGTAATGAGGTTATACCATTGCATATGCTACAATGGTACTTAATCTAATCATAAGCTTAATTCGCAGATAATATTAGACCATACATCAAAATTTTATGTACACGGCTTTGCGAACTAAGCTAATAGATAACAAGTAACAAAGTGGATTTACAACATGGCTTTCGAATTTCTACAGGCGATTCTTTTGAAGTTGGTGGATTTTCATGGTCGGGCCATTTTACTTTGATAAAAGTGCAAGATGAAGAGGCAAAAGAACATTCGAAATTTGTTAAATCACCAACGATGGCTGGTGGTTTATTTGCCATGGATCGAGAGTACTTTTGGGAAATTGGATCATATGATGAGCAAATGGATGGTTGGGGAGGAGAAATTTAGAAATGTTTTTAGAATATAGGAATGTGGTGGAGATTGGAAACTGTAAGACTTAAATTCCTAGTTCTGTTGACAGAAGTTTATTTATTTTCTTTATAGATACCTGGCTCAAGGGTTGGTCATGTATTTCGAGCTTTCCATCCATACACCTTTCCAGACAATAAGGATACACATGGAATTAATACTGCTCGTTTGGCTCATGTATGGATGGATGACTATAAAAGATTGTTCTTTTTATATCAACCATCTTTGGAACATAATCCACTTGTAGGTGACTTAACTCATCGGCATCAGCTTCGTAGCAAATTGAGATGTAAAAGCTTGAAGTGATTCGTGGAGAATGTGTATCCTGAAAAATATATACCAGATGAAAATTACTACGCATATGGACAAGTGAGAAATCTGAATAACCATGTGTTTAGATGATTTACAATGTCAGAACTAACAAGGTTGACCTCTGGGATTGTATCCTTGCCACCATTTTTCATGGCGATTTCGCAGATGTTTACTTAAGTTCAAAAGGTGAAACTGCGTAAAGAAGCTTTTTGCTCGGAAGCCGACTTCCAATCTTAATGTGCAATTATAGAATGTCACCGTACAAACGTGAACAATATTGGGTCTATTTCCCCAGAGAATAATTACTTGTATAATGCTTCATTTAAGAAATGCTTAAGCAGCGAGGGTATAAAGGATTCAGAAGGTTTAATAATTGATTATTGCGAGAAGAGCAATCACCAAAAACGGAAATTCACTGATTTGGAATCACGGCAGCTTCAATAATTACCGTGTCATTCTGCATTACTGATAACGTAAGTGAATAGGTTAGGAATCTTGACTTAGCAAAAAAATTGGAATGTGACTCTTATATAAGAAAAGATATACAAACATGTATGTGCCTACGAGCATTTTGAGTGGACATGTCTGAACATGCCCTTGGCTGTTTCCGACGTAACAGCATCCAAACCACCCTCATTTGTGTTTTGGAGCCAATGCAATTAGGAATTTGTAGATTTCTGACTGTGTGGGTACATAAGAAGGTACGTACGGCTCGTTAGATTCAATTTAAGTCTGTTTGTGATAGCTGAACGTCTTTTTATATCATATTCTCCCGTGCGTGTACAAATAATTCCAACAGCTTCTGTTATGCATGTGGAGGATTCACTACCCAACGATATAAAGGGAATATTACGCCTTTAATAGAAAATTTATATTTCCACTGTTTTGGTCTAAAAAAAAGAGTCACCTTTTTGTTTCTAAATTCAGCCTTGAATTAGCAACTACTTCAATAATATCTTAAAAATATTTTAGGTTACCCTAAAGATCAAGCAGATAATTTGGACAAAGCAGGTGTTTATAAAATATCTTGTAAAGATTATGATCATGTATATATTGGACAAGCTAAAAGATCAATTAAAACGGGTTACAAATTACAAATGAAGTAAATAAAATTAGTCCTTTTTACATACATTGTAGGCAAAATAAATATCATGCAATCAGTTAATGTGTATGCATCACACTTAATTGGCATATATCATAACTTATTTAACTTCCAGCACGTTCATCCAACAACTAGTTTTGACAAGTACCTCAAACGAATCCAGTTGTGGATTCTGTAAACACAATCCCATTTTACACGTCCGGGAGTGTTAGAAATCACACATGCGCCGTACAAACACGGCATCTCATGAATTTTAAATTTTCCTGTTCGAACACCAGACGTCAAAATATTCAACCCGTTTGTCATGTAAAGCGGAGTCACACGATAACCAAAAAATATGCTTTTGATATTAAAATATAGACGCGTTCTTTTTTTGTGTACTTTTGTATCTTTAGGTAGCATTATTTTTTTTCCCATATTTAACTATGGGGAATTCTTAAATATGTGTGTTCTGTTTGTTTTATCATCATCAGTCGTAGCAGTGGAAGGAAAATTTATGTACATATTAATCATAATGCTTATAACGACTGATACGTGAAAGTAATTAAATAAATGGAAGCGTATGAGACATACAGTTACCGCCAAATGTAATGGGGACTCTACACACTAAAAAAAATTGGCAAAATTAATTCGTAATTCCACAAGCTCGTGAAAAATCCCGCTATAGGTGTAAATTTACCCCAAAAATAGGAGGTAACCCAGTTGCCACCAATTTTTGGGTAATTACACCACATTTTTTTTAGGGTGTACTTCGAGCATATAAACATCAAGGTATTTTTTTTAAAAAGAAAATGACACAAACGTCTTACTGGATAATAAAGTTGTCTAGTAATAATAGAGCTTAGTATATAAATTAGAATAACCAAACAAGAAATTAGAAATAATTGATTATTAGTTATTTTATTATCCAGGAATATTAAGTTGCAATTATCGAATAACATGTTTATGTTATTTAGAACTTAGAAGCAGATTCTCCACTTAAGTATTCAAGATATGCTATATTAATACTATGTTTAAATTTGAAAGATATATTAATTAGTTGGATTACAGAGGGTTCACAAGAATATCAAAAAATGCTGCAAAAATAAGCATTGTTTTAAAAAGTAAAAATATTGCAGAAAAGGTCTATAAAAAAACCAGTAGTTTCTGAGAATCTGTTGTACTAAATCAACAAATTAATTTTTAATTAACAAAATACATTAAAAAAAATCGTAGCCACCTCAGTTTTGGGCTTGCACGCATTTGGGTATTACCTTGTTTCTGCCGATACATCTTTAAAAAAATATCCTGCAAACCTCTATCATTTTGTTGTAAATACTGACGTAAAACGAATCCGTTTAGTCAACTGGCGGTCATTATAACAGTGCGAATAAACATTTCCTAGAAAAGAATAAAGCAAATATAAGGAAAAACACAATGACACAATATATTTCTTATTGATACCTTCTTCTCAACATATTATCGAAGTGTATCACTTCGTCTCTTGAACGTTCAGATTATCTGAAAATTTGTTAAATCCTAGTTTTAAAACCAAAATTAAGTCGCTTCCTTACTTAATTTTCCTTACTCATGTAGTAACTCATGGCTGGGAAGATTGCCCCCTGTATGGCGAAAGCCTGTTAGGGATCGCCAAGGCATGTATTATTATTATTATATAGCACTACCACAACGAAAACAGCCTCCACAACGGCAAGCATAGTTTGTATATTTGCAAATATCTAACAAAAGTAATTAGAAAAAAAAAACAACTTGCTCCTTCAAAACTAAGATTTTCTTATGCTTAAAATCTTTAAAAGTTTGATATGATTCCCGCAAGTCACCTGCATGTCCAGTTAAATATTCCATGTGTAAATAAAAAATAAATGTTTTAAACGTTCACCTTCCAATCTGTTTTATTATTTTCGTTTAATTCATAATCATCATCATGACATTTTTCACCTGAATGATTGTCAATTAAATGAAACATGTAGTGAAAGAAAATAACGTTTTCCATTATTTCATATTACTATAGAGATAATGCAAAAACATGAAATTCAATATTGTCTTCATCAAGGGAGCCCGTAACTTTTGGCGGTGACTGTATTCATATGTAAATGTCCGTGTTAGATTTAATTGAAAGCTGTGATTTTCCGAGTTAATGAAAATACCTTCGTAAAATGCTCCCCCCTGGGATATCATGATGAGGATTGATGCTGATCGCATACACGCCTTGCGTCTGCTTTACATAAGCTTCAGAAGTTTTTACAAAAATACTGTATACAGTGATGTTAGTAAGTATTAGGCATACGTTACTCAAGATATAACTTCAATAGGAGAACACTTATACTCTGGTTTATAATAATCACCTAACAAACCGCTATTTACACAACTTAATTATCCAAATTAAATTGTTTAATAAATTTTATACACAGGTATTTAAAAAAATTTAAGATTTATTTTCAATTTTTTTGTACAATATTATGAGATAAACTACTATTTACTGCTGTAAAATTCCATATAATGTTTCACATAATTTTGTGTGGCTTATGTGAATGTAGTATGTAAAATGTGTAAATTCTTGTTATAAAATTATTGATATTTTGATCACTAATTCCATGAACATCCAAGAAAAATGCTTAAAATACAATGAACCGATAGAATCTTCCATCGCTCTCACATATCAAGCTTTGCATACAATTCACCCTCTCGACGGAAAGAGTTCAGTTCGTGCGCCTCCTAGGAGCTAGACGCCAAACTTTCATCCGCAGGCGACCGTAGCATAAAGCTGGCAGTACAGTCATTGATCTAGCTCGGATAGTGACTGCGTATGATCGTGATTCCAAGAACGGTTTACCATGAATGTAATGAAAGATCAAAGAAAAAATGCATAAATATAATGGACCGATAGAAGTCTGGTTGCCGTTTATAAATGTCGGAAATAAATACAAATACACTATGTTTAAAAACCATATATCAATATGCACAGCTATCGGGATTGAGGAGACGTGGGGGCTGTTTTTTCCAACCTCATAAATATAATAATAATTTTCTGGCTGTCAGTAATAGGGCCTAGAGCTGCTTGCCAGGTCGTGCTCTCAAAGTGAGGTTTTTCCATGGGTTTCCCTTACTCCTTGGCGAATGCTGGTAGATAACTAAAGTAATTGTAAAGGTGTTCTGTTTTGCCGGGGTTAATTTACCACGATAGATATTGTAGAATGTAAATTGCATCAAATTTGTTTAATTATTCTTTATAACAATAAATTAAATAGCAACTTGTGTAGTTTCCTAACCTGGCAAACTAATCCCTTGTAACACAGATGGCGCTGCCACAAATGGATCTGCAGGCTAAATTCATTATACGTTTGACAGGCGATAAAAAAAAGGATATGGCTACTAGTAATAATTTGACAGAGTGCAAAATAGATTAATTAAATTGCTGTACGAGTATCTAAAGAATGTGAGTTAGCCAGTGTTACAATCTGATTCAGTCAAAAGTCGGGTATTTTGATTAAACAGTTTTATTTACACACGGAAAATTATACAATATACAAGAGGTGAGTTTATACACAACGGGGTAAAATTAGCAGAATAAAGCTCATTATTTTCAGCGGGCAGTGAGCAAATATACCTACAACAAAAGTACAGAAAATTACATAGAAATGCAAAGCAATAACCAAGAAGTTAGTTACCAAATTAACGGGCTTCCAATATCGCAGTTCTTGTTTGTTAAGCTCATCGTTTCTGCTCCAAATATTGCTACCGGCCTTATTGCTGCTTTGTATATCTTAATCTTTGTTTTAACGCTTAATTTTTTACTTTGCATGTGCTCTCTATATCTGTAATAAGCTCTATACCCTGCCTGTATTCTTTGCGATATCTCCATAGAATTGTCACTATCTCTCTTTATAATCACCCCCAGGTATCTAAAATTATCCACAATTTCATATTCACGCATTCCTAGTTTTAATTTTCTCTGATCCACTCTTTTCTGTCTCGTGCATATCATAACTTTGATTTTGTCTTGATTGATTTTTAGTCCTCTTACTTCTGCTTCTTCTTTTAATGTCGTCAAGGAATGCTGGAGCTCATTCTTACTGCGCGCTATTACTGCTACGTTGTCAGCATAGGCCAATACTTGCACTAGTTTCTGTCCTATGGTTCCTTTTATTTCCATCTTCCTCATAATTGCCTCCAACGTAATGTTGAACAGTGTTGATGACAGTGTATCGCCCTGTCTGACCCCACTGTCAATCTCGAATTCACCTGTCTGCCCATCTTCAGTCATCACCATGGCTTTGGATCCCGACATAGTCATATTTATTAACTTGGTTATCTTTTTTGGTACTCCCATACTTTCCAAATCCTGCCTCAGTGTCTCTCTATCAACACTATCAAATGCCCGTTGGAAGTCCACGAACAGTATCACCAGTTCTGTGTTATGCTCACGACACTTTTCCATTATCTGCGTTATGATATGTTTTGCGTCTATAGTTGACCTTCCCCTCTCAAAGCCAAACTGATATTCAGATTCACCTATAACTCCTTCTCGTTCTGTGTATCTCCTCAGTCTGTTGTTAATTATTGTAGTCAAAATCTTATATGTGGTATTTAGCAATGTAATACCTCGGTGCTTGGAACATACACGGGGATCTCCTTTCTTGATGAAGATTGGTACTATTATACCTTTTCTCCATTTTTCTGGCATTTTTTCTTCTATCCATATTCTTCTTACTAATTCAAATATTGTTTCCCTAAGGTGCGTCCCGCCTTCTTTTATCATTTCTTCATTTATCTCATCTAATCTTGCAGCTTTGTTATCTCTCAAGTTTGATATTGCATCCCTAACTTCTTGTAAAGTTGTTTCTTGTTCCAGCTCTTCGTTTTTCTCTACTTTGTCTTCACTTTGTTTGTTAACATCTTCAATTCGTTTTTCTTGTAGTATTTCTTTAAAGTAGTTCATCCATTCTTCTTTGTTTATCTTAGCCATTGTTTTTTTTTGCCGCTTTATTCTTGATACTACTGAATAACTTTGCGTTATCTTTGTTATTATATTCAATATTTTGCATTTTTTCTATCCACCTTGTTTTCTTCTGTTTCATTACTTTTACTCCTTCTTTTCTGATTTCCCTGTATATCTTTTGATCCTGTTCTTCTCCTGCGTAGGCCATTTTAGCCGCGCGTCTCTTTTCTTTTTTATTATATTTTCACACTTTCGGTCAAACCAGTCATTTTTTTTCTTTTTGCTCTTCATCTGGCCTATGACTTTCTCCGATGTTCTTATGATACTATCCTTTATATTCTTCCATTCAGATTCTATGCATCCTTTTTCTTCTTTTACTTTTGTGGATAGGTCATTCTCCAGTTCTTTTTGATATTCTCTCTTTTTCTCTTCATCTTTCAATACCTTCATATCCCATTTGCGTCTTTTCTGTTTCCTGATCTTTTCATTCTTTGTTTTTATACGTGCGTGAAAATACCAATTAAAATGTCGGTAGCTTCTGCCCCAAACAAACTAATATGTTTCTTTTGTCAGAATAGTTAAAATACTTTTGTCCACAAATTCTAGCTCCTGCCAAAGTAAGTGTGCAAACATTTACAGGTTATGTCTTTGTTAATCTCCACGCAGTTTCTTCCACGAGAGAGATTACCAAGAGAGTGGGTACAGGAATGTTGGATATCGATGCTGTGTCGGCGGTCAGTAAATGAAAGGATTATTAACATAGAAAGCCGCGCTTATATACCATATAATGGAAGCAAAAACAGCATTGACAGTTGAAACAGGTATGTTCAGAAATATGATGTAAATAAACATGTTCCAAAACTAGACACTTATAACTCATTAACTACAGAATGTGCCCGTGATCAAAATAAATTGATAAAAATTACATTTAAATTATAAATTATTTCTAAATGTGATGTAAGCAATTTATTTTATATTAACGTGAAACGTTACAATGGGCGCAAACACAGTAATAAGTGATAGCTGGTCGATTTATTATAATTTTGTTATTATTATTAATAATCACAGGGAAATTATTTAATTAGAGTAGGAACATTTCAATTGTTATGGAATCCATACAGTGCTTTAGAATAGGTAGCCTCGTACGTGGAGCAAGGGGTTTAGAATAAATTATAATTATTTAGCTTTTCATATAAATACAGTGTAAAATTGCGAAGTTGCGTATCGATACTTTTCAAACATACGATACACATAGCAGAACTTGATTACCTAATTTGCACATTAAATTATGTATATCGTTTCTCCCGTAATCAACAATAATTTTCCCTGTACCGACGAGTTTATATTTCTGCACAATTATGATTATTACTATTAAGTACCGTTGCTATTTACTACAACTAGATACACACAGCAACATTGCAATGATCATAGTATACATATTATATGCTCGTTCTTAGTTAGAGATCATATCCTCCGGCATTTCCTAAATTGATATTAACGATTCAGTCCGTTTCTATGCCGATAATATTCGAAATTGCCGTGCTCTTAAGACTTATTTATATCTACGAGTACGCGTACCTATGCACGAAGAGTATCCTGTTGAACGTATGGTAATTTATTGAGGAAAATATAAACGTAAAAGAACCTGATGATGGACATTGCAGATCAGATTCTTGATTTTCCTAGTTAATAAATTTGAAATGAAATACTGCAAATATTGTAATTAATTAATTATTCACAACTCCTTCTTCCGATAAAGAAAGCATATTGTTACTGCAAATTTAGATAAAAAATGAAAGGGTATAATACATACGGCATTTCGTTTTTGATTATCTTGTATTCAATAAGTTTTATTTTTTCATACTATATTTTGCTTTTTTTTTATACGCTCTTAGGCCGGTTTTACATTATACTTAATTTAGTATGAAACTTTGATATAAATTTGCTATTAAATATTTCAAAGAGTATCATACAGAAAAATTTATTTGTAAATTTCGTACGAAATATTGTACTAAATATTTAGAACCTGTTCTATTTTCTCATTAATTTTACAAACGAAATATGCGTGCGCAATATGTGAATTGTTGGTTAAGTCCAGTTGGATAGGTCGGCGTTTGTCGTACTATACAGATCGCTCAATCTAAGTTGACATAGACAACGCAAAAATATACGATGTAGTTTGTAGTTGAGTCAAAGCATAAGGAAGTTTCTGTTGTCTATCGTATATCGCTGTATCACCATCCATTTTAGAATAATGTCGTGGTCATGTCAGCAGGTTGAATTGTTGATTGAGTATTCAAAACTACCCTAAAGTTAAAATTGATTGATTGTATAACAATTTGTTGAACATACTCAGTTTTATAATCTATAAAAAAAGATAGATATATACAAAAAATTGCATTTTATTTTTAGAATATTTCATCCCTAACTTGTCTTGCAAAATTAACAGATCTATTGCTACTTGGTCGTTGCACCTTACCAAAATTTCAACATTTTCCTCTGCAACTTCATCTATATTGATGTAGCTTAAGTTTTTAGTAGAACACTAGAAATAAGCTTATAATCACCATCTGAAAGTCTAAGTACTACTAGACTATTTGCGCCTTTATAATTGAAGAACTAAAATCTATCAGATCCAGGTCTATCCACGTCCGTCATGATCACCTAGACAATGTGGAAATTGCCAAAGTTTATCAAATCGTTCGACAATGGACCGTCACACAGTGTTCAAAATGAGCGAATTCGTGATTGAAATTAATCACGCTCAAACTGTAAAAGTAATTTAGCTGAAAAATTCAATTATGTTGAATTATTTTATGCACTACAAATATATATAAACAATGGATACCGTCTCATTCGATTTCACCCCTTAGGAGATGAAATAGGTACTTACAAACGTCGCGATCTCAACGATTTTTACTTCCTGTGATATATGACACATAAATATTTATTTATTAATAAATGACTATTAATATTTAGTTATAAAGAGGTGGAGGTATTGTTGTAAGGAGTAGGAGGTGGTTGATACATTTTACCAAATTTTCAGAACGTTGTTTTATCACAAATAAGTTGAAAACAAATATTAGACTAATTACCCGAAGTAGTTCTTCAGCCTTCTGTTTTGATGGTGCCTTGATAAATATCTTACCAGGAGTTTGCCTCGCTGTATTATTCCAGTGTTCTTTTTGTTCCTGTTTGACCCAACTTCTTACTTGTTCTCGTGCTGTGTTTTTAGACACTCCTAGAACATATTCCAGACGTATATATGAAGCAGATGATCCTTTTCTTGCTAACTCATCAGTTTTTTCGCCTCCTTCGACTGCTGAATGCCAGAGCACCCACAGAAAAGGGAAATTAAAGTGGTCTGTACGGCTATTCAGTTCTCAAATACATTCCCAAACCAGTCTTGACTGTATCTTGGATTTCATTAGTGCCTTCAGTATCGCCTGGCAATATATAACCGCTTGTTTTTATAAGCCCTCTGATTGATCAGAGCACAATGTACTATTACGTATGCCTCTGCTCGAAAAACCGTGGCATATTTTCCCAGCAGAAGGGTGATCATTGTATTTCTCACCCCGCTGTAGATTTTAGCTCCAGTCCCACTTTCGGTTTCTGATCCTTCTGTTAACCAGATTAATTCGAAATTTCTGTTAAAAAGATATGTCAAAATCATGTGGTTTGATTTTATTCCCAAAATCACCATGTGGAGGGCAATAACATGATGGACAATATTATTATATTATAAATATTAATAGCGTCAAACACGATCAAACCATACACATTAGGTTGTGCTCTGCTCTTTCTTCTAAGTATAGCTAGTCTTGTCATACATTAGTATATTATTGTTTCATCTTCGTTGGTTCATCGCGAACCGCAATTTTATATAGCAACATTGAGAGATAGTTCAATCCACAGTATCCAAAGGCGCACATTTATATAAATTAGGTCATGTTCCGCACTTTTCCGCAGGTAAAACAATATATTTTTGAATTTTCTACATTATAATCTTTCATTTCATGCAAAATTCACGAACTAGCAAGTACTAGCAATAAACGTAAACCCCTCATTGAAAATTTATTTCTACGTAAATGTGATAGGCTTATAGGCAACTGGTATTACTTAGCAATAAAAACAGCTTCCTATAAAGTAAGGATGCTAATTAAGTCACTAAAGTAACTACTTTCACCTATAATAATTACTATTAAATCGACCAAGATATTTGGGCCAGGTAATAGCAAACATAAGTACAGTTCCGGGTAGTAAAATATACATTATAAAATTATTGTTAATTTTGCAGTTTTTAATAATTAATATCTGTGGTACCGACAAAGATAAAATAGCAATTCTTAGTGAAAACTTGTATGATGATGTAACAAACAAATATATATGATTTGCAGCATTATCAAAAAATTTCAAAATATGGAATTACGATCACGTTTATCTATCTTTTGAACACTGTGCGTCAGTCCTTAATCCCGAATTTAATAATATTAGAATGCATCTTCCTTCAGTCACATACTTATCCAATTTTTTACATAATATTTATGGGACTAGCTATCATAGTTACATTTAAAGATGATAGCCATAACAGCAATACTTCTTGGTCAGCCATTTTACGGTAATATTAATCCTTTTCATAACTTTTTTCATACTAAATTTTTTACTTTAAATATCAAACAGACATATTTAAATATTTTGTACCAATTTTCAGATGTAATTTTTTTTATGTATGACATGCAGGTAATTTTTTTATAAATTCAAAATAAAATTTTATACAAAATTTCATACCAAATTAAGTATAATGTAAAACGGGCCTAACATAAAAAAAAAACGTTTATAAATGTTCTGCGTTAAAAGCTTATAGTTTCATTGTTTTTATATGTGGATTGACATATTTTTGTATCAATACATTTTTATTTTCGTATTATTAATGCTTTTGCTAATATTATAGAGGATAAAATTATATAAAGTAGACATAAAAATTTTATTTGTTTATTTTTAACGAACCTTCTATCCTTCAAATAGTCCATTCACAATATTTAATACAAATGAAGAATTTAAAAGTGTTATAGTTAACAACTATTTCATGAAAAATGCGTGTATGTATTTTGTAACATAACAATTCAATTGATTGAGTAATTCAATAATTACTCACATATGTGCGTCCCATATTTAAAAAAAAAAAGTATATTTCACTAATTTTTCATACATTAGTCGCTTACACTATAACATTTCTAAATATTTTAAGTATCTTACAAATAAAGCGTACTGCTGGTTGCACACGCAATAACTGTAACTACTCGCTGTAACTATAAGAGTGTTTTTTGTTTATGTTAAAATGGATATCTATATTTGGGTGATCTGTGGTATAAACGAATCCCCACCGGCACTATCATTCGATGTATACTATAATAAAAACTTCGCTTCATGTTTTTTAAATAAATATTATGTGTCTTTAATGAAATAAAAATAAATAGTGTTTAAATACGTACTCGTTCGTCGTTCCATCATATTTAAAACCATCTGTCATTAGAACATCAATATTCCGATCACACGGCATCAATATCGACCTTCCATACGGCCGACATCCAAGCAACGAACACTTAACTGCTCCCGAAATGGGTTTAAACATTCGAATCGCCTGACAGATCTCCGTGTGTGTGTGAATTCAAAAGCATATATAGAGACCGACGGGTTATCGAACGGCCTTGTGTATATTCTGTCGTCCTGAATCCGCCGACAGCCGTGCCGAGCGAAATATGTGCCTCCGGTAATACGGCGAACACATTATGTCAATGCTGTTTGTAGATAGACATATACAGTGTGCACGCGATCGAGCTGTCAGTAGGTATATCAATAATGACTGGTCGGATGTAAGTAAAGGGAGATAGCGTGTTCATTTAATCATGGATGTCCGTAGGTTTTCAAAAATGTTCACAGTAAACATATATTGGATTTTGAAAGAATTTCAAAAGCTATTACTACATTCGTAAGAATGATTAATTGCCTATACATTTATCTATTCAAAATACTACGAACATTATTTCCAATAAACATAATCGAAATCAAAGACTAAATGTTTAAAAAATATATCAGCTGAATATTATTTATGTATCGTTTCCACATAGATTTTAGAAAAATAATTCGTCGTTGTGACGTCGCAATTTTGTAAAACCAGTATTTATTATTACATCAAATCCATTAAAGCGTCAGTGTTCCGATATTAGATTAGAAATTTAATTCTATTCAATTTGAATGTTTAAACTCAGGTTTACATTCTTATACGAAATAATTTAAGGTGAACCTTAAGGTGAATATGTTTTGTACCGTCGAAACTAGGAATAAAGCTTAGCTAAGTATTGAAAACGGATGGCAACAGTGTCAGGCAGTGTGAAAGTGACTTGTAACCAAGATAACGAACAGTTTTTGACAGAAACACACAGAAAGAAGTAGCATGTTGACTTTTAATTCTTGATACGAATTTTCGAGTTTTCATTATTGTTGTATTTTGCTTTGTTGTTTTTGCCAAAGCCCTAGCAACTCTCCTAGTATGCCTCGTGACTGTAGACAAATGGGTACCGCCAAAATCTCCAATACATGAAAGGTGAGACCCTGTTGCACATAGTCAAAGGAATATTAACAGCCGATTCATAAAAGCAACACTATTATTGCTGAAGATTTGGTTACCCTAAACCGCCGGAAAAAAAATTAAGTTTGTCAAACGTATGAAAATATTCTGCCCTTTCATTTACTTGTCTAGGTATACCTACCACAAAAAATTATATTTAACTCATCCAATTCATCATCATCTTCAAACATTATGTTATTTATTAAGATGTTACGTGCCATTTTGTTTTAAAAATGTACAAATAATAAATATCCCCACAACAATAAATAAAACGCCTCGAAAACACCGTAATACAACAAATAAGTCTTCTTTCACTTACCGCAATACTTGTCACTTGAAACCAAAAGTGAGGTTAACTGGACCCTAAGCCGGGCAAATCTTCGGCTTATTTTGAATAACACTTAACTGGTCCTTAAACAGTGGTGCAAAACGAAATCATAGTTTAGGATCTACTTAACTCTTAAGTTAAGCTTAAGTATAACCGGTGCAAATAGCCGTTAACTAACTAACTTAACTATTAATTAGTTAAGTTAGGCGATCGAGGCAGATGCCTGCCTTTCTAGCTATTAGATCGTAATCGTCCTCTGTGTGGCACGGCGATAGCTTTCCGCTTGTCTCTGCACAGCTAGAGACAGTAGTCATGATTCGACGTGACATACCCTAACTTCCGTTATCAGTGGGTTATAGATCGAAGTCATCCCCTGCACTGTAAAAAAAGTTGCCTACAATTTTACCGGTAAATTTGCTTCATAAGGTAAAATTTCTACCATCTAGTAAATTTCACATGCTGATGTATTTTTCAAAGATTGTACTGTAAAATTCGTATGTAATATTTACATGAACTGTATATTTGCCGAACGCGTTGAGTTAAATAACCTAATAACCAATCACATGGCGGCGTATCAATTTCGTATTTTCCATGATATCTACAGTTTTACCCGAAAATTCAAGTAAAAATAAATATAAAAGATCCTCAAATTTTTACCTAAATTTAAATACCCAAAAAATTGTCAATTTTACACTTTTAAGTAAATTTTGATAATAAACATAAAATTGTACATGTTTTTTCATGTATTTTCCTTTCGAATTTTTATTACATCTTAAACTTACATGAAAAAGCTATAAATTTTACCGAAATCTTTTTTTCCATGTTAAATATCCTGGGAAAAACATGTAAAACAAAATTTACATGATTTATTGTGGTAAATTCACAACGTTATTACATGTAATATTCCTGATTTACCATGGCAAAATTACTGTAATTTTTTACAGTGTGGGTGACACGACGTAGTCTTCCGTTGTTCGCTTGGTTAGGGATTGTAGCCGTTCTTAGGTGTGACACAACCTAACTTTCCAAATCTTTGCCTGACTGCGTGTCGTACTCGTCCAACGGGATGACACGAGGCAACCATCCCCCCAATCGCTGCTACAGGTATGAAGGCGCGCGCCCCATCTCGACAACTCAAGGTAATTCATGTTATATTAATTTTTAATAGGTACCCTCTCTATATTAGATAGTATATTTGCCACACCTTCATTAGTATGTATTTAATCAATTAATTAAAATACATCTTATAATTTTCACATCTACTCCAACCATATGTTAATTTGAGGTTAATTTTGACAGAATTTCGTTGTTCTTTCTTATCTATCGCTTTTCACCTTACCCACTACCAGCTCGCATACGTTCACTCGGTATATAAGTTCGTTTCTTCGCAAACGCACTTTCGTTGAGGTGTGTGTGCATGACGCGTCCAAAAGACTCCACGTTTCTTAGCCACCACGTGATGTTACCGATCCGCAGAAATTGTCTTCGGGGACACGATAGGATTATCAATGAGGGTGTGGCATGGGAATGCCTATAGTTTTTTTTTTATGTATGCGCGCGTACTTAGTCAGAATATAATGAGAGAGTTTGATTTCTGGCGTGGCGACGTGAGAATTTTGCTTTTGTAGTTGTGGATAATGAGGAACATCGATTGTACGCAGGAATTTGTTAATTGTCACGAATGTTTTCGTCGATGGAATGCTGATGATTCGTATATGGGAATCTTGTAACGTCTAAACAATGGTTTTAATAGCTAATGACGACAAATATACTCAAAAACAGTGGCAGTGATAACACTGTACACCTTAAAACACCACAAACTTGACTACACTGGATCCACGTTTCAACAATAAGGCTATCATCTTCAGTAACAATGAACTAACTAAACAACTACACTGAAACAAAAAAATGTGTTAAATCAATAAAACTTGAGTTATATAAGCAAAAATAAATTAGATTAATACAAATATAAATTTGTTAGAAGTGATACTCTTTAGTTCCGTGAGATAAATTCTGTCACCTGAATATCCACTCAACTTTCTAAATCGCCTGGTTCTAATATAATTCCTGTTGAGATAATTAAACCGTCAAACCCTATTTTATTCACATCCATACGAAATTTCAGCTCCCTTAAAACGTAAATCTATTGACAATATATCCGAAATAACGCACGCCGCGTCTGCCGAAATAGATGAATACGCGTTCATAGCCTTCAGTTACTAATGATCCTATACAGGGTATTCCACGTAAGTGGTTCATTAAAAGTTTATGATGTTCTATTATTTACTTATATTTGAGATTTTGGCATCAGTATCTGTTCGATTGGAACTATAAATGTAAAATACCTTAACCAAAATATCACTTCCGGTTGACCGGAAATGGATGTCAACTTTCTTATTTTAAATAGAATGATATAATTTTTTATTCATTTTTGGATTCTACAACTATATAGTATAGTATAGTTACTTCCTAATTCCGAATTAAAATACAGGGTGTTCTATTTAAAAAAAATGAGTTTTCTGCATTTGAAAATATGTCGCTTTGTTCCTCAGTTTTGAACACCCTGTATGTTAGAATGTAAAGTGTGCTTACCGTTTCTTAGAGTAATATCTACATTAATAACATAGCAAATTTGGAATCTCTACTTGCAGTATTAACCGAGATATTAATTTCTAATGATGCAATGATTATGACTAAAAAAAAAAGAAAAACTTAAATAACTCAAAAACGGCAACATGTAGCTATAGGAATAATTAATCAAGACTGACGTATTTATGGTCGTAGAATCCAAAAATGAATAAAAAATTATATCATTCTATTTAAAATAAGAAAGTTGACATCCATTTCCGGTCAACCGGAAGTGATATTTTGGTTAAGGTATTTTACATTTATAGTTCCAATCGAACAGATACTGGTGCCAAATCTCAAATATAAGTAAATAATAGAACGTGCATAAACTTTTCATGAACCATTATCGTGGATATATCCCTGTATATATAGTGAGAATAAAATATTATTAGCTAGGTATAGCCATTCTTGTGTTGTTTATCTAATTTTTTAATTTAATGCCTTTTTCTGTTTTTTTTTTTTTGTGCGTTCTGGACTGATATCTATACATAACTGTGTTGTTTGAGTAGCTGAAATGCTACATGTTACCTCTGTAAAATAGTAAAAATTTACATAAAAAAATTACCATTTCAACAATAGAAATGCACAATATCTTACGACTTGCATAATAAATGCGACAGCAAACGTTGTAAACAAAAAAAAAGAACTCGAACTCATTCGTATTTAAAACCCTAAGTATTTTAAGACACAAAAGCCCATTTAAATGCAGGCAGACTTTCTGCAGGCGTCCATTATTCTAAAAGGTCAAAATTACACCTTTTGAACTACCTCATCGGTTCGCACACAATCGCAGACTGTACGTGCTTCTCAATGAGTGACTCTGGTTAGACACGGATGAGACACGCTAGTGCAAGCTTATATGCAAGCCTATACACCTTTTATTGAAACTAAACAATTATATTAGCGCGACCAATCGGGTGGTCGATACTGTGTGAATGTTTTGACCGCGTCTGCTATGATAAAGGATATTCCCCCTTATGTCGTATTAGAAAAATTAGGAATAATGTGTTAATAACGTTATCAAAATTTATTCCAATTTAAGAGTAATTTACGTTATTTTAGTTCATATGTGGGCAACAATCCGGATCCGGCCCGCTGTAAGATTTGATCCTACCCACGAGACATTTTGAAAAACCCAATTAAAAAAAATATTACACTACTTACTCATACTCACTCCAAATGAGGAAGATCGAGTGATATGGGGTTTGTCGCTTGGTCCTGCGGAATCAAGTGAGCGAGCAAGCCGAGTGGCGGCGATCATCAAAGGGTGAGGCGGCAAACATCAAAGCCTTTGATGTTTGCCGCCTCACTGGCGGCGCAACAAAAGATTATAGCTTCTCAAATGTTCTACACTAGACGATTCTAGATCATTCCTTCATTTTACCTATATAAGCGGGTGAATGGCCCGAACTTTAGTTCAGTTCTATTTGAGCTAACGAGGTGATAACTTCAACGAGCTATATCCTAGCGAACTGCTAGTGCTGTCAATTTGCTTTGTGACTTTGTGTGCATCTTGAGTGCTTACTAATTATATTTTGTTATTAAGTTTATCGAAGGAAAAGTAAACGAAAATGATGTCTGGTGGAAAGAAACGAAAAGTAGATGCAGAGGGTCGCCAGTTTCAAGAAGAATTCTTTTTTATCTTGCACAATGGTAAGCCTATTTGCTTGCTGTGTAATGAATCCATTTCAGTGATGCAAGAATTCAATATAAAGAGGCATTACTCAACTAAGCATCCTATACTGCACTCACTGACAGGACAAATAAGAAAAGACAAAATCCAGAAACTTACCGCAATTTGGAAAAACAGCAGCAAATGTTTCATAAACAAAGAACACAACTTCATAATGTTGTGAAAGCTAGTTTTATAGTTAGTTCAAAATTGGCAAAATCATTAAAACCATTTCCCGAAGGAAAATTTATCAAGGAGTGTATGTTAGCAGTTTGCAGTGTTTTGTATCCTGAAAAGAAAAATGAATTTGAAAAATTTAGTTTGTCAAGACGAACTGTTGCCCGACGTATAGAAATGATGGCTAATGATATAAAAACAACTTTGACTGACCGTATGGCTGGTTTTGAATCATTTTCCATAGCATTAGACGAGGGCACCGATTTGTCTGACACAGCTCAACTGGCTATATTTATTCGAGGTGTTGATAAAGAGTTCACTGTTACTGAGGAATTGCTTGCTTTACAGCTGCTAAAAGGAACCACTACAGGAGAGGACATTTTTAATGAAGTTGAAAAGGTATTCACAAGTTTTGGGTTTGCCATGGTCAAATTAGTTGGTGTATGCATAGATGGCACCTTCTATGGTCAGCTTACGTAAAGATTTCATCGGAATTTTGTATGACAAAGCAACTGAATTAAATGTGCAAAAAGATGATTTGATAGTCCTTCATTACATTATCCACCAACAGAACTTGTGTTCTAAGTCCATTCGACTCCAGAATGTTATGAATGTGGTAGTAAAAACCATCAATTTTATTCGATTCCGAGGGTTTAACCATCGTCAGTTCAAGGCGTTTTTGGATGAAATATCAGTCGAATATGACGACGTAACATATTATTGTGAAGCCAGATGGTTAAGTAAAGAAAAAATGCTGAAACGGTTTTACGAGCTTAGAAATGAGATAGCAGATTTCATACAAATAAAAGATAAACCACTATCTGAATTGAGTGACCCAAAATGGATATGTGACTTAGCATTTCTGGTCGACCTTACAAGCCATTTAAATGATTTAAATTTGAAACTTCAAAAACAAGGACAGTTAGTAAATGATTTGTACAGCCGTTTGTAAGCGTTTCAAAACAAAATCCGCTTGTGGGAGGCACAGTTGCTGTCTGGTAACAGTTACCATTTCACCACGCTCTCTGCGTATGAAAATACTGCTTATGCTCAATATGCTGAAGAATTTAAGTTACTGTCGGAGCAATTTTCGAACAGATTTAGCGATTTTAAAAACATGGAAGACAATTTATTAGCTACTCCAACAAAAAGTAATGTACAAAATGCCCCAATACACTTGCAAATGGATCGAACTTCAAGAAAACTCACTCCTGAAATCTAAATTTGAAGACGTGGAGTTGTGCGATTTCTACAAAAAATACCTCGAAGAAGACCATTTTCCGGAGCTTAAAAAATTCTCAAAAAGATTGATTTGTGCGTTTGGCTTATAAATGCAAACAGTTCTTTTCAATGATAAAAGTTAATAAATCAAAACATGGTACAAGGCTGACTAACTATAATTTGGAACACTCTTTACGTCTTTGTATCAGTGGAATTCATCCAAACATCGATGGATTAGTTTCCCAAATTCAAGCTCAAGGGTCTCATTGATTTCGTTATCGCTATTTAACTTTCGTAGTTTGTAATAATCCCAAATTTCACGATTTAATTATAATGTTGTCCCTATTTTTTTCATTTCATTTTCTTATTTTAATAAATTGCATTATAATAACATTGTCGTATTATTTCATGTCTGATATCTATCGCTAAAAATTATGAACACTACTTTAAAATGCACTACTTTTAATTTTTTTGCACACTAAAGTTTGGCCCACAACATGTCAAAGGTTGCCTATACTTGTTCTATATTGTTTTTAATAAACACAAAAAAAAATTCATCGTTCAATTTTGACTATGATGTTGGAATACTAGCTTTCAAACAGCGGATGATATATGTATTAGCCTTGTATATACTCGAAGGAATAAAGTGTTTAATGCCTTCACTGATATACAAAATTCTCTTCCTCTGCGGATTTGATTGCCTCTGGTCCTCCATCCTCTATTCGAATTAGGTGTCCAACTGTTTTAGTTACTTTTCTATACTGCTTGAGATCGGTTCCACTTTCAAATCTGTTCTTACTAACTTGTCTCGAACCCTGTCGCTCCTTGTAATGCCTCGGAAGGTGATAATAAAGAAAAACACTTTACCCAACATCCTTAACAGTGCTTCATTATAATTTCTTTCAAATATTTCTGGTCTCTTTAGTCCTGACATGTTTTATTTTGTGATCTTTCCAAAAAGAAAATCGGTAAACAAAATAACGGTTCTTTCGCAAACAATCCGTGAGATTGCCCTAATGAATTCACCGCTTTTATATATCGACATTTAGTATTCAATACAGTAGTGACTGTAAAGCCGACAGAACACGAACTTGACGATAATAGAATCATGTGATGCGTGTACATGTAGAGAGAGGTTTAATGTGGCTATTTTTCGCTTCTGGGAAAAGCTAACATGGGAAAATATATAGGTATGCATATAAGAACGTCGCGCGAGAACATCGCCAGGCGATGTATTTAAATTCGGGAACGCTTCCTGCATGGGAATTAGGCGCTGGGTGACTTAAACTGATAGATTTGGCCATGGGGACCTTGAGAAATTCAATATGAGCTTAAATTACTGTGTAGTCTTGTTTACTGGAATTGGTAAATGTGAGAGAAATATTGATAGGATAGTCTGGTATCGTATTTCGTATTTTTTTCCTCTCACAAAAATGGGTATCTAATGAGTATTCAGTGAGTCACAACCGAAATAATACAGAATGTAACTAAATTGACGGAAGAATTATATATAGGGATGTTCTTTGTATATTCCTTAATCAAAAATTTTGATATCCCAGTGTTGTATTTTGCCTCCTGTGTTTGCAGGACAGGTTTGAAAAAAGAAATCAATATGTAGCAACATTGTTGTATGTTTCATGTTTGTATTGATTTGCGTGATAAATTGGAGGTTCACAGAAAACCATCTGTAACATGAGCAGTATTACCAGTACTGAATATGTGAATAATTTAATTAAGCTATTTAACTTGTCGTTGTCATTACTATTAAAATAAAGTACATCATGTAACATGGTTGCATGGAGTTAGGGTACATTCCAGAAGTCTGGCGAAGGGCTAAAGTCACCTTTATACCAAAAGCAGGGAAAAAGGACATTACGCACCCTAAATCCCACAGACCTATCAGCCTCACATCATTCTTTTTGAAAACGGTGGAAAAGGCTGTAGATAACTATATCAGAACAGACATCTTGGAGCCATTGCACCCCTGTCAGCATGCCTATCAAACAGGCAAATCCACTGAGACTGCATTAGTGAAACCGTAGTGTCGCCCTGACAATAAAAAACGAGTTAAGCCTTTCTGATGGAGGTGCTTTTGACAACACTCCACACGAGTCTGTCAAAAAAGCATTAATTAATAGGGGGTAGACGGTGTGACTTCTAGATGGATGTCGCAACTAATGTCTACCAGGTTGGTGGAGGCGGAGGTGGGACATAAGACCATCTCGGTTAATACGACCAGAGGATGCCCACAGGCGGGAGTTACATCCCCATTATGGGAGCCTAATAGTAGACGAATCTTATGCGACGAGAGGATCTAGGCATATCTTGTCACCTCTGTGACATAGTTCAAAGAGGTTTGAACTTCACGAGAAGATGGTGTCAATCGATGGGACTCAATGTCAACCCCACTAAGACAACCCTAGTAGCATTTACCAGGAAAAGAAAATCCAATCTTAAAACCATAAAACTGGATGGGCAAAATATAGAATGGAGAGCAGAAGTTAAATATCTAGGCCTTACCCTAGACAATAAACTTCTATGGAAGAAACATGAATTTGAAGTAACCAACAAGGCCAAAAGAGCTCTGATGGTGTGCAGAAACTTTGCAGTGAAAAATTGGGGATGCAACCCAAAAATACTGCTTTTGGATGTTATACAGCGATAGTGAGACCGATCATCACTTATGCATCAGTAGCATGGAGCAACAGAACAATCTGGCCACCGCGAGAATTAACCTCTCGAAAGTGCAAAGATTAGCATGTGTACGCATAACGGGGGCTAATGAGAACCTGCCCAACAGCAGCTATTGAAGTAGTATTGGATCTTGCTCCCTCCACATAGTAGTAGAGGGTGTGGCGAAAAGAACCGCACTAAGAATGGTCAAGGAAGGAATGATTAGGCATAGCCTCAATCTCCCTGACGTGATCAAACCTGGGATATGCCCTGGATGATATGTTAAAAAATTTAGCTTTGTGAAAGAATTCACCATAAAGCTAAAGTAACAGAGCGAGTGGGATCATAACACCATCTTGAACTTGAATAGAAATGCCATCAAATGGTACACTGATGGCTCCAAAACGGCAGAAGGAACTGGAATAGGAATATATGGGCCTAGAACTAGATATTTCGAAAGCTTGGTGATCCATTGTCAATCATAATTATTGACAGAAGTCCGCGACTTTTGAATATAGTAAGTAAAATCCCTGCCGTTGATGAAGTATGGTTCTTTGTCATTTTAATTAGCCCTATAAACTACATCATTTAACACCATCGTATGAAGTTCTTTTTTTTTTTGGTATTTTTAATTTATTTTACTATAATAAATGGCAAAACAGAAACTTTTATTTCATTACAAGTACTGTAACTATTAAGAAACTACATGTACTGAGTTTATTTCATTGCCTAACTTTCTGATACACGACTGTGTGTCTGTATTATGTGAGCCCTTAGTAATATTTAACTTATCTTTGTTGACTTCCACTTTTCCCGATTTTTAGAAACTGACTCTGGGATATAAAAAAGGACGATCATAATATAACATTGATAAATACCGTCCCATCTGTATGTTATCCTCTTGCACCAAGCTTTACGAACACTTGCTTTATTTCAAATTATATAATTGCCAGATATCCTACATCTTGGAGCATCAGCATCGCTTTATATTCAATCGATCAATACTTACGAGTCTGGTTTCCCCAACGTAGTTCCTCAGTGAAAGTCTTGAACAACGTCGGCAGACAGATGTCATTTATATGGACTTCGAAAAGTCCTTCGATAGTCTTGACCATGGTCTACTTACATCCAAACTTTCTGTTCTGGGATTCTCTTCTGGGATTAACTTAATTGCCTCCTATCTCGAAAAAAGAACTTGTTTTGCTTCTTATAATGATTACTTTTCCAAAAGCTTTACTGCCTCGTCAGGAGTGCCTCAAGGATCCAAACTGGGTCCTCTTCTTTTCTGAGTTTATATTAACGACCACCACACATTAATCAAGTGTGAAGTTCTAACTAACGCATACGATTTAAAGATTTTTAAAAACTCGGTTGTTCTCCAATCTAACTTGGACAATATACATGACTGGTGTAAGTTAAATAAACTTTATTTAAATATTAAGAAATGTACTGTAGTGTCCTATTTTAGAAAGAAAAAAAAATTCTATTCTTTTTGATTCCTCGCTTGTTTAACCTTGCCAAACCTCTATTAAAAGATT
Organism: Protaetia brevitarsis; assembly: GCA_004143645.1. Classification (NCBI taxonomy): domain Eukaryota; kingdom Metazoa; phylum Arthropoda; class Insecta; order Coleoptera; family Scarabaeidae; genus Protaetia; species Protaetia brevitarsis. The sequence goes on along the minus strand of RXPK01001364.1, from coordinate 26,663 downwards.
TAGGAGTAACTTTTGACTCCGAAATGCTTCTCTTTCACTTGGTTTCTTAATTCGTTCTTGTAGACAATTCACAAATCTGACTCTACTCAAAACTTTCTACTATTCGCTTATTCGTACTAAGTTGGTTCTATCACGCGATTTTCACATTATACGCATTATCATCTTGTCATTGAAGGAGTTCAAAAACGGTTTTTGAAGTATTTAGACTTTAGACCTACTGGCACTTATGTCCAACGTGCCTGCGATTATATTAATTTATTGAACAGATTTTGTCTGCTAAAATAGACTTGTTGAGGGCAAGATTTCTAGTTAGAGTGGTTAATAGTAAGGTTGATTGCCCACTCTGTTGATACATTCTTTATGCCTTTCGCCCAGACTAATACTCTGTCTAAAGTGCCATTTGCACACATGACCCTTAATGCTGGTCATTTATTTTCTGATCCCTTTCCCCCAGGCATAATATTTTTCCATTGTCTGGTCCCCAGTTTAATTAGATGCACCATATACCATACACACATCAGTTTGCATACCTTGCATAAATCATTATCTTGATAAAGCACAACTTTATACGAGGTTTTAAGTCTAAGGGAACATTTTTCAATGACCTATTCTGCTATGCCTTTCAGCTGTTTCGAATAAACGCATCCATCGAGAAATATATAAACTATGCAAAATCATATCTCTGAAAGTAAATGAAGTAATTGTGCACTGCAGTTTAAATGTGCAACATAGAAAGCGTCTGGCGCTGATGTATGGGATGCATTATTTTTTAAAAAAGTTGTACAGAATTCACGCATCAAACATGTGGTCACTTTGGAATACGACCAATACAATAAATAATTATCAGAACTTCGTAAGAAATCATTAATAAAATGAAAAAGACACTTTCTGCAAGAAATATGCTTATCAGGAAAGAAACAAAAAAGCAGATGCAGACATGGTACGGCTAATCTTATTTGTTTACGACTCTTTACAGTTATTTACAACACCAACAACAATGTAGCTCTCTATAAAAGCATGTCCTTTAGATAATCTGTCCCTTGTATCAGGGCATTATAACAGTTTTTAATTAATAAAATGCAAGCAACATATTTTATTTATTTTGAATATTTAGAAATATATTTATATAGAATTATGATATAAAAAAAAAATCCCTATGTAAAAGATTCAGTCGTATCATTCTTTCTCTACTTGCTTTTTATCATCCAGTCCCTTTTCTAAATAATAGTTATAAGTGAAGCTAATTACTCAAACAGTCCATCTATTCTCTTCAAAAAATAAAAATCTCCTCTGTAATTATAGCATGTATAGACACAAACAAAAAAAAAGTGTTCTTGAATAAATAAATATTTCCAGAAAGCCAACCCTTTGCTTTATTTTTTGACCCTCTGATGTGCCCCTCACTTCCCACAATAGAAACAAGAGCCCCTTACACCAACATTCAAACTAAAAGATTCAAAACTTGGGTAAATAGAAGAATTGAACAGTGTCCTAAGAAAGTTACTGTGTCATCCCGCACTAAGAATGTACGGCTCTTCCTATGACTTGTATAAGTTGTATTTAAGGTCTGAAGAGCACCTACTTCTGCTTGTCCGGATCGCTACTTCTAGGCTAGACGTTCGTTGGTGTATTCATTGTATTTTCATTCTTTTTTTTTTTTCTTTGGTTAAGCGGTCCCGGTTTGGAAAAAAGCAGTGTTGTTTGATGTAGTGAAACGTTGGTGTGTATATGAAAAGTAATTGTGCATCATTTGCCTGAAGTAGGAATTGATGAAATGGAAATTGATGAGAGTACCTAAGTTTGTCTATTGAGATAAATCTGGTTGATAGTTTAGTGATATTCACTATCAGGTAGATGATGCAGATTTGTTTTTCGCTGTTTTTAGACCAATCAACCAATTTATTTTAGTTTACATGAGCATTTTATTTTTTTATGTTTTTATATACAGGGTGTTACGTAAACAAGCGACAAAAATTCAAGGGGTTGTTCCTTGGCTTATTCTGAGAATATTTTGTTCTATGAAGATTTTTGAAATACCCCTTTGTTTCGAAGATACAGGGCGAACAAAATTTGCGACAACCATATTCTATATTCGTTGAAATTATTAATGCAAATAAAAGTATAGTGTAGCGCCAATGAGTTTATCAAGTACAAAAAATTGTTTACAATGCGTTATTATTATTTCAATCTCAATCACATGAAACGGCTGTTTTATCTAGTAGTGGATTTCATTTGAATACGCCTCATCGGTCGCATTTGCTTAGATTGAGTGACGTTTGGCTATTTGACGTGTCTTTAATAGTTAGTGAAATCCCCTATCATGATGTATACGAACGCCGAGATGACTGATATGCATTTCATGTATGGACTTGCTGATGACAACTCATTAGAAGCTAGACGATTGTACATTGAACGATTTCCTGCCCGTAATGTCCCCGACCGCAAAATCTTCGAAAACATTCATCGATGTCTTCGTGAAACAGGCTCAATGAAACGAAGTGGAGGGCCAGGAAGATCAATGACTGCAAGAACGATACAATTGGAGCAAAATGATGATAGAGGGAGATCCTGGTAGTTCTACGCGAAAAATTGCAAATACTTTGAATGTAAGTCATTGGACAGTTTTTTGGAAAATTCTTAAGGACAATTTGTTATATCTATACCACATTCAACGCGTTCAGGCACAACTACCTGCTGATTTTCCTCCACGTATTGCATTATGTCAATGGATATTGCAAACATTAGTTCGCATCCCTCTATTCCTGACACAGATTCTTTCTAACCGATGAAGCCAGTTTCTCAAGAAATGCAATAAGGAATTTTCATAATAACCATGTGTGGGGTAGATGAAAATCCGCATGAGGTATTCGAAGATCGTTTTCAACATCATTTCTCGTTGAATGTTTGGGTTGGAATTGTGGGTGACTATCTAATTGGACCGGTATTTCCAATCAGGAAGACTTACTGGCGTGGTGTACAGCAACTTATTGGAAGCAACGCTGCCTGAGTTTCTGGAGGATGTACCATACGCAGCTAGAATTACAATGTTGTTTATGCACGATGGTACACCCACTATTTCAGTTTGGTTGTTCGTAATTTTAATAACAGCAACATACAGAGATCGCTGGATTGGTCGAGGTGGGTCACACGCATGGCCTGCTCGATCGCAGACTTAAACTCCCTAGATTATTTCTTCTGGGGATCTCTGAAGTCAATAGTTTACGCTACTCCAGTGGAGAATTTTGACGATTTTGCGAAATCGGATAATTGCTGGTTGTCACTCAATTAGAAACGACCCTGGTGTGTTTGAAAGAGTTCGATAGTCAATGACGAGAAGATGAATGCTTGTATTCAGACTGGAAAAAGCCATTTCGAACATTTATTATAGATTGAGTAACTTTACGTGTACTTTTTGATAATAAAATGTTGTTACTGTCGCAAATCTTGTTTGCCCTGTATCTTCGAAACAACGGGGTTTTTCAAAAATCATCATAGGGCAAAATATTCTTAGAATAGGTCAAGAAATAACCACTTGAATTTTTGCTACATATTTACCTAACACCCTGTGTATTCATTGGAATTTTTCAATATCGTAATATTGAGCTGTAAATTAAAGAATATTTTATTATTGTTCATTATATTATTCAAATCAATTCATTAATGAAAGTTGGTTTCAGTGTTGATGTAAACTAAAGATGTATTATTTTATAAACAAAATGAATGTTAAGTTTATTACAAACATAATATATAACACATTAGAAATGTTCAAGGTTTATGGAGCTTAGATTGGCATTTAATTTGCTAAAGATGATGATACATCTAGATAACAATACTAATACTAAATTGATTTCAATCTTAGGATGCTTTTTTTTTTGTTTTTTAACTCATTTACTCCCATTATACACATTTGACAGATCTCACAATTTCTTTATTAGATCAACACCAAACATCAAGCAAATGTTTGTTTTGCATTTTTGTTGAAACAAAGTACTGATGGGCTACAATGTGTTAATGTTATAATGTATTTTAAAGTATTGTATATATTAAATACTTATTTTCATTTTGTTATAAAACATTATTCTCGTTACTAGAAAAGCTATTAGGTATCCAACATAACAGTTGTGTCATTTATTCGTTTCCAGAAACATAATAATTGTAAAAAAGTGCTTTCACATATAGCATATACATTATCATTTTTTTTTTTAAAACTTAATTTATTTATTAAATAAACATAATTAGATTTTGTAATTGTTTTTACAAGTGCTGCCATCTATCGCCGGATAGCAGTGGACACAGAAATCATTTCAATGATGGTAAGAGGTAAAAGTAGCAAAGATACACGCAAGTGAAGCAACAGGCAGCAAAAACAAAATAAGGATTCACCCTAAACTAACTTAAAGCAAGAAAGTTTGCTGAAAATCTACCTGCTAGTCGCACGTTTATATAATTTTAAAGTGTCGTTTGTTTAAATTAAGTGTTTTATTGTCTATTTAATGTCTGTTCTTTACATATTTTACTTAAAAAAAAATTTACATTGCACTTTTTAATTTTACTTCGTTTTTAAACCTGGACTATTTTTAAACTAATTTTTTAAATTCTGACCTGAAGATGCTCGCCTAGAGCGAAACCGGTCGTGCGATACATTAAAGAATTTTGAGAGAATTTGTTTTCATCTTTTTTTCCTTTAAATACAACTCACACAGAGTGAAATTATGGATTTTATCATCCTTATTAAACTATAAATAATTAAAATTTTGAGTATTGAATCACTGCAACCAAATTTGCAATGATTCAATACTCAATTTTTTTTTTCAACTGCAGTAATGCTAAAGTTATAGGTGTGTATTTATTATCAGTGCAACAATATAGAGGAACTACCCACAACATGCGTCATAATCAACATGACCGATTTATGGCACAATTGCTATACAAAACTTATTTTCATTCTTACAATAACGAATATACATATTACTTTGTTAGCGGACAATGATTTTGTATGGTGTGGTGAAGGAGCATATAAATTCAAATTAATACTTATAGGTGCCCTATAATCCGTGGCCTTAGCTGTTAATAATATCGAATTATGTGGCAAATAATTTTTCTTGTGAAATTAAAGTTGGCTAAAACAATTTCCAATTATTTTTTCTTATAAGTTAATAAGTTGATTTACATACTTGAAATGTCACTGACCCAAAGTAATGGAATGTATATGAAGTTAAAATGGCAATCGCATACGTATCATTGTCTCTATAAACCACATCTGGACCCAATCTTTCCTTGATCGTCCATCTGCCTGCCAAACAACTCCATAATAAGCCATTAATATTTATGATATTTTAATGCACTTCAAGATTCTAATTGCGCCCATGTGTACATACGTTCCGGTACATCGAAAGCAACTAACTCTGCACTCCACATCGCGTCTTAAGTTTATAGTTGCAGTAAAATCTAAATCGTATACGTCGCTAGGTTAAAAACAAAAGAATTATCCGCGTCAAAGATGCAAATAGGTTTTTGTTGTAGGTTTCAAGAGTGGAGCGCATGCGTAGGCGGTTCAATTATCATTCTAACGTCCTGCGTGTTTTATAGTCTCAACTGAGAGCGGGCAATAAAATTGTAATTCAATATCGGATGGCGCGGTGTCGTTCGAGCGTCTTTTGTTTCTTTTTTGGGCGCGATAGATTCTCTTTGTTTCTTTTTTTTGTGTTATTTCGCACCGTATAATGAGAAATATGTTAATCGGGCGAATGTAACGATATCTATTTTATAGAGGGTTGAATACTTGCGTTTATGACGACGATGTAACGAAAAAGCATGGACGCGAGCAGAGATTAGAACTTCTACTTACAAGGGAACACCGGCGGGTGTCCCCCTCTGATTTCGATGAAACTTAACAGATCGAAAGAGTACCTTAAAATAAGAGACACGTATTTTTTTTATCGGCGTATCCGCACGATTTGTGGTACAGCCCCCTCCAAAGTTTGGACGATTTTTCAATTTTTGCAAATATTTCCTAAATTATAACAGATATTAAATTTTCTTCTTAATATAATTTGCAGCATATTGCATGGCCCTAAGGGTGGCGTCGTCCGTATTCGCAAAAAGTTAATAACGGAGGACAGGGTACTCCGTACCCCCATTTCTTTTACATTTTTTTTTTTCTTATTCATCAAAAGAAGGCCGATTTTACATAGAATACGATGATGTATAACATGTTTAGAAATTAATAACTGTAAAATAGAAAAATAATAATAGAGCTTCAAAATTAATAAATTTGTCTATTGATATAAATCAAATGAACTATAGCAGAAATAAGTTTTTATCCTTAACATAATTTCCAGCATAATACATGGTCTCAAGGTAGATATCTTCATAAAAAGCTAATAACGGGGGACGGGGTACCCCATACCCCCGCATTTTTTTAATAATAAGTTTATTCATTATTCATCAAAAAAAGATCACTTTTACATAGAAAACAATGGTAATAAATTTGGAGAATTAATAATAAAAATAATTGTAATAATAATAATATAGTACATTAACAACAATTATTTGTTATCGTTACTCCGCTGCTCTCCTTACTTAAATATTTCTTAATTTAGAATTGTATCTACTCGACAAGCTATGGTCAAACCTTTCTATGCCTACTAACTTATACTCTATACTATACGAAACTTTTATCGGTGGTAGCAATATAAATCGTTTTATCAACTGCAGTTAGTGACTGCGTTTTACTTACTTCCTTAATAAAATGTTATTCATTCTTAGAATACCATAATCCTTTAGTGCGTATATATGAACAAATTTGCTACACAGGACGAAGGATTAAATAATACATACATATATATATTTTTTTTAATTTATTTCAAGTTTTTCGTGCAATGTAGGTGTACAATATAAGTATTCAATAGAGCATAAATATAACTAATGTGTTTGTAACGATTATAACATTTCGGAAACAATAGAACAGAATTAGAAAAACATTATAATGCTTATAAATGTTTAAATACATGACATACTGTAATGCGATTATTGGTATATATGTATTGCAATAGCGAACAAGATTAATATACATACAGTAATTAAGCTATGTAAGTATTACAGTAGTGATAGTCTGTGTAAAAGTGTTTAAAACACAGATTTTGTTTGCACCATGAACACCGCACAATAGCTGGTTTATTGCAAATACTACACAAGGGTGTAGACTGCGCATCTTTGTTAAAACAAAACTCTACAGGATTTTGAAAGGGCCCAGGTCTTTCCTCAACGTATCCACTCTTATACCACGAGTACTTGAATACGTCGAAAAATCTTGGGGAAGAAAACTGATTATGGGTTAGGGATTGCAACTTAATAATATTATTTCTTTGATGTAAATCTATGTCGAGTAACGATAACAAATAATTGTTGTTAATGTACTATATTATTATTATTACAATTATTTTTATTATTAATCCTCCAAATTTATTACCATTGTTTTCTATGTAAAAGCGATCTTTTTTTGATGAATAATGGATAAACTTATTATTAAAAAAATGCGGGGGTATGGGGTACCCCGTCCCCCGTTATTAGCTTTTTATGAAGATATCTACCTTGAGACCATGTATTATGCTGGAAATTATGTTAAGGATAAAAACTTATTTCTGCTATAGTTCATTTGATTTATATCAATAGACAAGTTTATTAATTTTGAAGCTCTATTATTAATTTTCTATTTTTACAGTTATTAATTTTCTAAATTTGTTATACATCATCGTATTCTATGTAAAATCGGCCTTCTTTTGATGAATAAGAAAAAGAAAAAAATGTAAAAAAAATGGGGGGTACGGGGTACCCCATTCCCCGTTATTAACTTTTTGCGAATACGGACGACGCCACCCTTAGGGCCATGCAATATGCTGCAAATTATGTTAAGATAATATCTGTTATAATTTAGGAATTATTTGCAAAAATTGAAAAAGCGTCCAAACTTTGGGGGGGGGGGCGTCTGTACCCCAAAATCGTGCGGATACGCCGTTAAAAAAAAATACGTGTCCTTTATTTTAAGGTACTCTTTCGAACTGTTAAGTTTCATCGAAATCGGAGGGGGACACCCGCCGGTGTTCCCCTTGTTAGTAATTGTTACGTCACTGCTATTAAATATCTGACTTACACTGAACCAAAAAAATGGCGCCTGAAATCACGAAAGAAATTACTGTTCACATGAAATAATGAATTAAAATTGGTACAAAGAACAAGTTTATCAAATCAATGAAAAAGATTTTATTAAATGACGACGGAATTTATTGAGTAATATAATCATTCATTATATTAATGAAACCAAAATAATTGAAAATGAAATGGTGGCTGGAAATATGTTATATTTGTAACGAACAAAAGTTTTGTGCTTTTACTGTATTCCCCTCAAACTAAAGTAAATAACTGGATCGTATGTCAGTTACTGGTTATCAATTCGAATTCAATGTTACCTGACGAGAGAACAATCGGAGGCTGATTACTGGTAACTTAATATAAATCCTCTTTCTGTCTGTTCCACGCAGTGTTTACCTAAAAAAGTATCGATATTACTCCTAAATAATTTAAATTCTCACTTTTACCTGTATAATCGCCAAAAGTTTCCTATAAATTTTTCTTACGAAGAATCCCGGCTAGAATACCATTCCATGCTATCGACCTGTACCCAGAGAATAACCTGCCCACCCGTTTAGAGTGCCCGTCCGCAGTCGAGTCAGAACTTTATCAAGTATACAGAATGATTCTCAATATATACGACAAACTTTAAGAGCTGATTTCTGAGGTTATTTTAATCATAAAAGTTCATATGAGTATATGTCCGAAACGGATTGGTTTTAAAGTTATTGAGTGTTTAATAATAAATTATGAACTGTGACTAACACGATATAATATCACAGTTGGTTCTTCAAAAACTATTGTGTTGAGAGGGAATTGTTTATTTGTCATTTCAATATTTGTCAATAGTTGTCAGAGTATTCATTCAGTTTATTGCCAGTTTCTGTTTTCTAAAATGAATTACATGAATACTGAGATGTGTGATATGCATTTCGTTTACGGTCTTGCCAATGGAAATTCGCCTGCTGCTAGACGTCTTTATGCAGAATGATACCCGAACCGTATCATCCCGCATCATTCAATATTTGCCCGTCTTCACCAACGTCTTAGTGAAACGGGAAATTTAAAAAAACGGACGACTGATAACGGGGCACCCATCTACAGTGAGAACTCCACAAGTTGAAGAAATGGTACTAAACGAAAATTGAGGAACATCCTACTACAAGCACCAGAAAAATTGCGTTTGCTTTAAACATTGGTCAGGCCACAGTTTGGAGAATATTGAAAGATCAACTGTTGTATCCATATCACATTCAAAGGGTGCAAGCATTTTTACCGGCCGATTTTTCGCTAACAGTGGCTTTTTGTCAATGGATGCAACACAAAATCGCATAAAATCCTGACTATTTGGCTCAAATATTCTTCACCGACGAGGCTATTTTCTCTAGAAACGCGATTATTAATTTTCATACTAATCACATATGGGCCGAAGAAAATCCGCACGAACTAATGAATGCCCGTCATTAACATCAATTCTCTGTCAATGTGTGGGCCGGAATTGTTGGATATCACTTGATAGGTCCACATTTTTTACCGATGCGGTTAAATGGCGATGTATACCGCAATTTTCTTGAAGAGGAGCTACTGCTGGAAGAAGTTCCGTTGCAATTAAGATTACAAATGTATTTTATGTTAGACGGTGCTCCAGCGCATTTTAGTTTAGTTACTCGCGAGTTTTTGGACAATACGTATTCAGATCGATGGATAGAATGGATAGGTCCACAACCGTGGCCTCCTCGGTCTCCAGACTTAAATTCTTTGGGCTTTTTTCTCTAGGGTCATCTTAAATCATTAATTTATACGACTTCCATTGAAAATGTCGATGAACTGAGAAATCGTATTATCGCAGCTTTTCAAACAATTCGAAGTACCCCTGGTATTTTAGAACGGACTCGCCAGTCAATACGACGGAGGAGACGCTTGTATTGCAGTTGGGGGCGGTCATTTTCAACAGTTAGTATAAGTTAATTTTGTTTTACTATTTATTTTGTTAATTTATAATAAAAACATAAATTATGTTAACTTACTATTAAACACAACTTTAGAACTAAGCGATTTTGGACATATGTTCTTATGAACTTTTATGATCAAAATAACCCCAGCAATCAGCGCTTAAAGTTTGTCGCATATATTGAGAATCACCCTGTATAAATCAAGCAGTAAATATTAAATATTAAAAGTTTATCTTCATCTGGTTCGCATTTTGCAAAATGAGGGAAAATGCGAACAAAAAATTAACAAAGTGTTTGTGTGATGTAAGAATTTGCAGAGGATTGAAATAGCTACATAATGGAATCTTTGCAGACGATGTGGTAATAATAACAGACAGTGAAAAACAAAGAAAATTTGAACATATGGAAAGGAAATATGGAAGAAGAAGGCATGACAATAAACACAGAAAAAGCTAAAATTCTCGGAAACCAGAATGTTGAAACTAAAATTGAAATAAATGATACTAAAATAGAGCAAATGAGAAATTTAAATATTTAAGAGTAACATTGGAAGAAACAGGAAAAGAAGATGCTGGAATAAACGATTGATAAAACAATCAAGTACTACGCAATAAACCAAAAATTTATTAATAAAAAAGACAAAAAAGACAAACCTATAGTAGTGTTATGAAGAAAGCCAAGAAAAATAAGATTCCACTATTAGAGGGAAACATTCAGTAGTCATACCACTACCTCTGAAGATTTGGGCACCTTTGAAAAATCTGACCAGAAAATTTTAAAGTAAAATAGGATCCATTTTTAGGAATTCTAATCCAATCTAGATCACAAGAAATGAATTGCGACATATTTTTTTTGTAATTCTTCAACGAATGTTAGCATCTTTTTATTTAAAATAATTTGAAGGGACGAAAGTTCAGTTGAGAGGGTATAAGAAACAGAAGCAATAATTACTATTAATGGACGGAACGATTGTAGAAATTCTTTCTCATTAAAAAAAAAATGTTAAGGCGAAAGGTTAATAAAAGAAAGAAAAGACAATAATCTAACATGTAATCGTTGATAATTACCAAGTCTGTTCAGGCAATTCAGTTCGCATGTATCATAATTTCGATTTTGATTTTATTGCTAGACAATAGCAATTTGTCGCGTCAATTATTCCTAATTACACGCGACAGATGGACACTATGTACTCATTTGTTTCGCCTAAACTATAAACACTTGTTCTAGCATAGTTGCACGTCCGTGGATTTTTGTAAAATAACGGAAAAGTTCATAAACAATTTTAGTCATAGTTAAGTTATTTTAGCATCGCTGTGCCGCCTATTAGAGGAACATCCTTTTTTCTCGCTGTAAATACGTAGTACTTTTACTGACACATGTGAAATTTAAGCTCATGTCTCATGTCGATCCTTCTACAAAAAAAAAAAAATAAGTACAAGACATGGGGAATCAATTTCAATTAAGCGTTGCCGTCTGAAATAGCGTGTCGGCCATCAATTTTCTACGAAAAGGCAAATTGTCTACGTTTAATCTTTACATTTTGTAGACTTTCTTCTATTCATTCGGTATTTATGCTAAGGCGTGCGATACATTTATCTCTAAAAGAGTTCATGTTTAAGGTAATTCATTAATACTTTTAAGACAACCAACGCATTTATATAGCTATATATTTTTTTTGTATTTAATACGTTGGTGTGATAAATATGTTCTCTTAAACGATAATTTGTCATCGTTCGGTCTGTATTAGATAGATACATGTGTAAGTTCAAATTTCTTGTCTTTTATAAATTGGAACGTTTGTTTGTCTTCAACTTACTTTAGCTGTAAATTTTGTAATCGAAAAACAAAAAAAAAGAAATTCTAATATAATACAAGAATTTAATATGTTCTTACGAATACAAGAACATCCAGTTGTATATGTATATCCTATGCTTATTACATCAAAATTTGACATAATTTAATCCACACGGGCACATAAAGATTGCGTTACAGAAAAATGCTGTGAATATAAAAAGTTGTGAATTTTTGTTTATGGCCCATTCCGAAAAGAAGTAGTTTAGAATAAGAAAAATTATATTTGATTTATAAGTACAGTTATATTAGGTAACTAGCCGTTGAAATCAGAATGCCGGGCGTTTTGTATAATGAATATTCCTAAAGTTTCCTTCAATATACTTTGTTGTTAGACAAGGTGTAAACGCACCAATTAAGGGGAGGTTTACATATATATATCGGAAAAGTCCAAAAACTTTGAGCTTTTTTTTCAGACAAAGGAAAAGATATACGAAATACGGCTTTTTCTTAATAAATATATTAAAATTTGAACATTAAAAAAATATATTTTTTTAAAGACAAGACCACTATAACGTTCGCTATTTGTATCTAGGTAGCAATGTGTACAGAAAACACGGTCAAACTGCGTAAGCTCTAGCATACGCAAAAGTGATCCGAAATTGAAAATAAAAAAAAGAGTTAGAAATATATTAAATTTGTTGGAGGTTATACCTAAATTTAACCAAATAAGTCGAAAGCAAAACAATGTGGCAGATACCTGGACTTTGATTTGACTATTTTCTATTTCTTTTTTGTGTGTATGTGGATATAAAAATGTGGAATATTGCAATTTTTAGTATATTATAGGTATAACCTCCAATAAAAACTGTTTACATTAAGAAACCAAAAGCATTAAGTTGATATATTGAACACTTGAAGAACTAGAACTTACGCAGATATGAAAAATCATGTTTCGAGAAAAACGCGTTCAAAGTTTCTCAGCAAAAATTTTTACAAATAGTTCAACATACACTTAGTCAGCTATTCCAGCACCATACATTAATCCTTCTTCTTCTTCATACTTCTGCATTTGCAAAATTTGTTGCTTCCCTTTAGACAGCACAGCAAGTTTTGCAGCGCTGGACATACTCTGCTCTGCTCGTTGTATGCGCTGACGATCAGAATTGATGACGAAATTTTTGGCATCAAGTCCTACTGCAATTCCCACCGCATTCATTATTTGTAATACAGAAAAGTAACCTTCATTGAATAAATTCGCGGCAATGTAGGTAGCAAGTTGAATTGTTTATGGGTCGCAGTGTAAATCTTTTGGAGCTAGTTTCTACACACATGAACTAAACGAGTCGTTTCAGTTTTGACAATTTTTTCCAATGCATCTTTGCAAGAAATCACTCTAGAAAAAACTTCATAAATCGGCCTAATAGCATCTTGATTTTTTTTTTTTTTTGCAAAAGAGAGTCATGTATGAATGAAGCAAGCTCAACCTTGGCTTCTGCAACGCGCCACTTACACAGGCTGTCTACACCTTTTGGACAATAAATGTGTCGTGGATCCGTGTCGGTTGAACATTTATAATGAAATGTAGCCCAAATAGCTGCCTTCATTTTTATGCAGAATCTGGATGCTGTCTAATTGCTAGTCCACAGTACACTATTGTTAAATTATCAATAACTTTGTCAGTCAGTTTACCAGCGCCCTTTCTTCAAAGTCCACTCATTCTTTTTTGTACATCTCCAACGCATTCTCTTTTTTTCTTGAACAGTAACATCTTCGTACGGCTAAAAATCACAAATTGCTTAAAAAAGTTGTCTTGTCTTAGTCGCCTATCCGAAATCGTGCGAAAATTTCTTTTAAGGCATCGCATCGACTTCCATTTTTCCTGTGCTACTCTGATGATCCGTAGTGCGGTTACCTTTGCCATCATATTCTAGCCAGCTTTTATAAGAAATTTAGTGTAAGTAAGTGCATCTGCAATAAATTGATACATTTTATGGTAAGTAGTTTTCTAAAGCGTGGGAAAGTGTGTTTTAAGTAAAAGAAATATTGTTAGATCAGTTTCTTCAAATGTGCGTTTTATTTCGGATCTAATTGCTTCATATTATTGTAATATAAGTAGCTACTCTGTCGTTTATTTGTGATCCCGACTGCAGTGGCATTTCTAATCGTTAAAGACAACTATACATACACTAACAAACAATAAGTATGATATTTCGACCCGAGCAGCCCCGAGTCGAATATAGTATTACACATACATCTAATTTGCTCCGTTTGTGTTCGGTACACCCGCTCTTTTAATAAGCCGCAGCGGCTTAAACAATGCGAATATTACGAAACCGCTTTAACCATGTATGTTATATATTTGGAGCTTTCAAAAAATGCAAAAAACCAAAAATCAATTTTTCCAGTCAAATACATGTAAACCTCCCCTTAATTGGATTTCACGTTAAATTATGCTAAGAAGAAAACGATAAATATCTATCTAAATGAAACGTAATCAATAATTTTACATACCAAAATAATAATTCAACCACTCTTCGTGGAATGGAGATAAGCAGAAATAATGAGAGAAATATCCTTTTCATTTAAAAGGAATTGCATTAAACTAAAAAGTTTTTGCGTTTTCGATATGACCAACATGATTTGGTGTTTCCTTGAAACGGAATATAATTTTAAATCCACGCATTTTTTCGGAAATAATATATTTTTCGTAGAAGCAGTTTATTCTTTTAAATGAAAGATATTGATAGTTGATTCAAGTCCTCTTTATTTTGATCTTGGAAACTATGCAGATTGGCAGAAAACCGTAAGCATTTTGATTCAAGAGGTTTTTCCTTTTCTTATAACATTTATTCATTTTAAATCTAAGCGTAAACACAACAAAATGTCGTGATCATTTTCAATCGAAATGAAAATGAATTACCTCCAAAAACCCATGCACTAAGGAGGAGGATTTGCAGTTAAAATGTAAATTCTAGTAATATTGGGGGGAAGTTGGTCGCAGTGACCATCCTAGCACTCTAGGCGTGCCGTTAAAGAAATCGTCCTTTCAATGATGATGATTCCTATCAAATGTTGTTCTGATAAATATGCCAGATTCGTATGTTACGGACGTAGTTTCTCTACTAGGCATAAGTACATCTGCTCATCTGCTGTACTATATGGGAGAAAACTGCTATACGAAAATAAAATGCGGTATTTATTTTTACTTAATTAAATTAATAAATACTGCGCTAGCTTCAAATAAATTTACTAACCAAATTATTTATTTGATTGAATACAAGAATACTAATAATTTAGTAACTGTAACCAAATGGATGAAATATGGTTGAAAACAACAAGATCGTTTTTCCCGTGTATAACAATTTTAAAACCTTGAACCGCTATATACTGCTGTAAAGTTCCTTGGCTTATAAGTAATCAGCATTACCTGAAAAGATTCCAATTATCTCTGAAATTTCTTTAACTCCGCCCGAAAAATATTCATTTTTGTTCATTATTGTTTGTGTATCTGAAACTTATGCACTTGGGCACATGAATAAAACTAAAATACTTCTTCCTAAAAAAAAAACTGCGCTTGAATACAGGTGCTTGCATTTTCCGTTAAAAGGCAAAAGTTTTAAATCAATGTATACATGCGTGTAAAGTTTTTATTTCTGTATAGCTCTGAAAATAAAATATAAAAATCCATGTTATCAAAGCCTTTGACGATAATTCCAAACCAAGGCACTTCTCCTTATAATTCCTCTATAAAATATATACCCGGTCACTCAATAGTCCGATATTGGTCGAGATTGACTTTAACATCTCTCATAAAAGATTTTTCAATGTGGCTTCATGCCTGATGGAAAGAAGTGCATGTTCTAAAAATATTTTCACGTTCACGGGGTGTATCAGTTTTCCAGAACCGTACTCAACTATCTTTTTTCAAATGGAACCATACTTATTTTTTAGGCATGTTTATTTGCTGTAATGAATGCTACAAGTACATATGTTCGTTGCAAATTTCGAATACAAGGTTACCAAGTTATTTAAGTTTTTACCAAAAACTGTTTTATGGAGTCTTAAGGAAGGTTAGGAAAGGGAAGCATACGATGAGAAATATAATAAAAGATAAAAATAGTAAACTATTAACGGAAGGAAAACAAATTATGGAAAGGTGGAAAGAATACTTCCAGGATTTGCTAAGATAACAAATACCGCAGCCAATTGAAGAAACAACTACCGAGCTCCCGAAGATAGGTAAAACCACAGAAAATCTGGAAATCACAATAGAAGAAGTCAAAGAAGCAATAAGCAAGATTAGAAACGGAAAGGCCGCAGGACATGATAAAATAACAGCAGAGATGTTTAAGAACATGGGCGATGATGGTACCAAATTGTTTTGGAAAATCTGTAATAAGGCATGGAAGGAGAAAAAGGTACCCAAGGACTGGACAACAGGAGTAATTGTACCAATATATAAGAACGGTGATCAAAAAGAGTGTAATAACTATAGAGGTATAACGTTACTAAGCACAGCAGCAAAGATCTATGAACGAATATTAGAAAGAAAACTACGAGACATCATAGAACCTACCCTGGAAGAGGCACAAAGTGCATTTAGACGAGGAAGAAGTACGCAAGATCATATTTTCACATTGAAACAAATTATAGAGAAGTCGATCAAAAGCAAAACGAAAGCGTACTTCCTATTCATCGATTTACAAAAAGCCTTCGACAGAGTACCTAGAACGAGAATGTGGAAAATATTAGAACAAAGAGGGGTTAGTCGACTAATAATTGAGGCAATTAAATCACTGTATAAAGATAATGAGACTTATGTAATATATCAAAACATGAAGTCAGAAACTTTCTTACAACGATGTCTTAGGCAAGAGGTGTTATAAGTCCATTGCTATTCAATGTACTGCTGGATCAAGTCATAAAGGAATGTCAACCCCAAATGAGAAAACTAACAGTTGGATACAGAAATTTGAAGAGAGTAGAAATATCAGAATGTGCATTTGCAGATGATGGGGTGATAATGGCAAGAACTGAAGAAGGACTACAACAAAACATTAACATATGGAATAAGACACTAGAACGATATGGCATGATAATAAACACAGAAAAGACGAAAGTAATGGGTATAATGCAAGATAAAGAGAAAATTAACATTAAAATCAATGGAAAGAATATAGAACAAGTGAATGAATATAAATACCTAGGAGTAATTATACAGAACGACGGAAAACAAGATAAAAACATACAAGAAAGAATAGAAAAAACAATAAGATTATATCATTCAATTAACCGTACATTTATAAGGAAAAAAGAAATAACTAGAAAAACTAAAATGACAATTTTTAAAACTGTATATAGACCAACTCTGATGTATGGTAGTGAGACATGGACAATAAATACGACATGGAAAAGTAAACTTCAGGCGACCGAAATGAAGTACCTACGAGGGGTTAAAGGAATTACAAGACGAGACAGGATCAGGAACGAAGACGTGAGGACAGAATTGGAAACAAAATCAATATTAGACTTCTTAGAAGAAAAACAGCTGGGATGGTGGGGACACGTTCAAAGGATGGGAGAAACGAGACAAACGAGGAGAGTATGGGAAGCAAGAGTGATTGCAAGAACAGGAAGAGGACGACCTCCAGAAAATTGGACAACACAGTGGCAAAGGCTATAAGGAGAAGAGGGATGAGTGTGGAGGAAGCAAGAATATCGCCAAGACAGAGGAAGGTGAATAGTGGCAGAACATAGAATAATATATCTCCCTACACCGAAGTATCCTTGGGATTAAGATTATATATATATATACATAAAATTTTCAAAATGCACGTGTTTATTTAACATTTTTTTCCGGCATTATCATTGACAATTAAACTCTAACATTTGCTGAGTAGCTTAGGAAAGCTTAGATCTATCTTATGAATTGAATGTTATTGGGTATATATATACAGAGTGGTCTCCAGAAGCAATCAATTTGTTTGATATTTAAACGGCTCTTACTTTGTTATTTTAAATTGAATACCCTATATTTTTTTATTTCATCATATGCACTTTTTTATGATCTTTCATTTTTGTTAGCAGTAGAGTATATTTAAAACTTATACTTTCTGAGATAATTCAACATTTTTGGAAATTATCACACAAGTGAGATATTTATTCATAAAAAGTAGTGTGGAACGTTTATAATAACTAAAATAATATTAGTGTAGGCAAAAATGTGTCCCAAAATAGCAAAAAAAACAACTTTTCTAGGTTTTTACCTGTCAAAAGCAATATAGTAATTTAATAAAATTAAATAACATATAACAGAAACAAAATTACATTAAATGTTCGATATAGCCCCCTTCTTGTTCAACACACTTGCAATCGCGTTAAAAATGTAGGCGTAGGCCCTGCGTGACATCTCGCACATTATCTGCTAATAGTCCAAGGAAGATCAAGTTACGAAAAGAAGTATTTAAAAAGGAAAGTTACATCATTGGAACGCAGAGAGACTTTTATGGAAAGAAAAGCGTTTTAAGTTTTTTTTTTCGTAGATATGTATACCTTTTCTTGTTCATATAGATTAAGTGATTTGTTACTCTTTTTTGCTATTCGTTAAGTGAAGTAGTTTCGGTGTATTACATCGTGGAACTTATATAATAAATCAACCTGCACACTGCCAGGTGACTACTGTTACCTTATGCAGGCACCTAGGAAGATAAAAGGACATACGGTTTCTTCTGGACCAACAAACATATTAATCTATTTATATCTAAAATCTAAATATATTTTAACAATAGTTCTTTCATACATAAGTAAGTTATATTCCAGTAAATTGTACACATTTGTATGAAATAGATCACTATTTAGTGAAGCAATAAATATTTTATTTATAGGTATATGATTTGTTTCATTTCCATAAAATGCAGTAACGAGCAATAATAATTTAATGATCTTTGGTTACTAACTGTTTCTGAGAAGTATTAAAATATTTACATGCATGTCTTTGGTAATTGCAATGGTATTATATATTGTAAATCATATCCTTAGCAGTTCTTTGTATTGAAATGGAGATGCAAGTGAAATCTTTATTAGTTCATCCTTATTTTATTTACCTACACTGAGAAAAATTAGTGTACAGAGCTATACGCAACGCTGTGTAGATTTAATTGTATATAATTTCTGCATCAATTGTGCATTTTAGGCAACAGTCTATTCAAAAATGTAAACTTAATTTGTGTATTTTCGATTGTGGGCTTTTATACACAAGGAATGTTTAAAAATGGCACAATGTGTATGCATATCCGATAATCGGTTGTGTTAGACAGATGTATACAATTTGTTGCTACGAGATGAACTTGAACTGCACTATGTTATTAAAATTTACTGTTATCAAATATTATACCAATATACATATGGTCAAAGAAATGTTTCACTGGCGTACTATAGATGGCACCACAAGTATTCTCTTATGGAAATATATTACCAGTACAAATGAACAACAATAGCAAATGCTGGTGATGTCATTTGTAGTGCGCCAGTGGAACATTTCTTTGACAATACGTATACTCGTATAATATTTGGTATTATGTACCTTTGTAGAAATGTACCGCAACATTCCATTTTGTAGATAATTTATTGATGAATAATGTGTAATTATGTATATTTTAGTGTAAATGAGAATACAATACTTGTAACCTACCCCTTCCCGTTTATAAAAATACATGCGCATTCGATGTTTATCAGATTCGTATTGGATGCAAACAGTCACATGATCGTCACGTGCACCATGCGTTGAGTCTATTGGTAATTGATGTTCATTTTAGCCATTTTAGGCAAATATATGCGTTTTGCACGTACAAGTTCTATCAGCTTGTATATTAGCGTTGACCGTTGCGTCCATTATTTTTTTCTGTGAAGATTGTTAGACGCGTATGTGTTTTACAAAGATGGATGATTATGTAAAAAATATATTAATAGAATGGAAATTAGATGAATTACAAAAAACATTTGAAGGTAAGTACTTCGATAAGAAATCTCAGGGCACCGCTTCGAACTGAGCCTTTCCGAAGCTATTGTTGTCTCTTGCTATCTGGAGATGATATGAGAGAGACAACAATAGGTTCGGGTGGGTTCGCAGGAGTGATATCCTAAGACTTCCTATTGTCGGGTATACTTATTCTTAAGTTCATTAAAAACTTGTTAAATTACATGCTGTCATTTCTTCTCATCTCCCTACATCGTTTGTACAATTAAATGCACATAATACACAGGTAAATTCACATAAATTTACAATAAAAATGCATATATTAACACAAAATATGTACATTTTAGCAGCAGTCGATAGGGTTTTATGCACAAAATATGTATACTTATTGGAGCAACGTGCATTTCTATCTGCACAAGAAAATATTCATTATCACACAACAATGTATTTACATCTACACAAGAAAATGCCAAAATGTGCACTGAAAGTATATAGGCGGGAAACAATATGTTTATGTTTTGACATTTATTTGTGTATAAACATCTACCACAACTACAATGTTTGTTTTCACACAATCTTTTAAGCACAATAAATGTAGTAAATTATTCACAATGCGATCCTTGTAGCCATCCTAAATACAATTTGTGCACAGCTGATGCACAATTTTTTCTCAGTGTAAGATTTAACTGATGAGTACTAATTTTGATTTGGGATATGACATACCCCAGGACAATAATTACGTAATTTTTTACCGCCACACTAACGAAGGGTCAAAATGCAAAATAACAAGCAAATACTAATTAGATAAAATCGTGTATAATTAGATTAATTATAATATAAAAAGAATTAGATATTTACAAAGGAAATTGGGTATTATTTGAAAAGGGCTTATATTGTGGTTCACCTAATTATTTATTTGCTTGTGGGTAAATTAAAGGATTATCACTATTATGCAGATAAATCGCTTATAATAAAAGCCTTTTCAATTACATTTTCTAGAAACTTAGTATGCTTGAATCACTATAACTATTTCTTATTCATTACAAATAACACTTGTTAATTATATAAAGATATAATTACGTAGGTACTTAATGATTTTATTTTAAATGTAAAATAGAAAGCAAATATTAAAGAAAAAAACCTTCTATTATTAATCTCTAGGAAAATGAGGGATTACCAGCATTATGTGAGTAAATAATTAAAAACACATTCACAAATCACATATAATATACATTAATTTATTAATACAACAATGATCTTTTCTTTTTCTCAGTAATTTTTTTTTAATTTGGGAATGTAAACTATTATACTAATGTTTATCCATTTAATTGCTTTTTATTTTTTTCAATATTGTGTCAATCCGGTCCTGCATATATGCCCTAAATCTCCGGTGCGCTGTTCGATGCCCGAGTTGCAATTTTATTCCAAAAGATCAAAGGTGCCGACACGAAGTGAAATTACTGGATAAGGTTTATGCTGTGATATTATTAACCAAACTAAACCGAGAGGATTAGAATAAATTTGGAAAATATTAGTTTATAACCAAAAAATTTTCATAAGAATGAACACAAATCAAACAATCAATTTTTTCTCAATGGTTACCGTAAGAAGCACTTAATGCAGATTAAATATTAGAAATACAAAATAAAGGATCACAATAAACTTAATCTCTATTAAACACATTATGACAAATTAGCAGACTTCCGTGTACCTGTAGAAATTAACTGAAGTAACAAATAAGCATATCTCCCCAAGAAAAAATAGGAGTACTTCCGGTTAAACTATAAATATTACAAGAAAAAATCGAAATCATGTGTATCACGTATACAGCACTAATCTAAAAAGTTTCATATCGATATCACCGTTTTCATTTTAAAGTTGTTTGCTTGATTCCCCAACCCTGTATAAGTATTTCCATTATCATTATTGTATTACTGTTACCGCAACAAGAACTGAACCAACTCTATCCTTTCAGTTATTCATCCATCGATGGTAGATCGATGTTGCGGCAGAACTACACAGAAGAAGACGAAGAAGATATAGGAGAGATCGAGCACAAAGGTCTATCGAAACGGCCACGTCACCTATAGCGGCCCTCCGCACGACAATGAAGTCACTAACAAAGATTAATGTTTCCAAATAGAAATTGTCACTTTTTCTATACTGACTGGTTCATTTTTTTTCTTATTATTCGTTTATTTTCAGTTATTTTTTCTTTCTCGGGATTCTCGTGTTCCGATGTGTTCCTTTTCCGTGTATTTACACTGTAAAAGATTACCACAATTTTACCGTGACAAATCGGGAATATTACAATGTTGTGAATTTACTGCAACAAATTCTGTTTTTCTTAGGATATTTAACAATTGAAAAGGGGCTTAGTAAAATATACAGCTTTTTTATATAAATTTGATATGTTACAAAAATGCAAAGAATATTGGGGAAAAACATTTGCAATTTTATGTTTGCTGTTAAATTTTACTAAAAAATGCAAAACTGGGATACTTATTACACACTAAATGTAACTTTACTGGTGAAAGCCACTTTTACTTGAATTTTCCTTTATATCACGTGATCTATGAATGTCTAGTGTACCAGGAAGGATCAGTGAAAGTACCTATATATGTTCTGTTTATCGGTTTAACCCTAAACCTACCAAGGTGTGCTTTTGAGGCACAATTGATTTTGAAATTGCTGGAACTTTGTAAGTTAACTGCCCACAGACTGGAGGATTTTTGTATTCTCAAAATAAACTATTTAACACAGAATGACATAAAATTTTTTTAAAAATATTTTTCCTATTTTACTAAAAAAATTAAACATAATTTACCGACACGTCCCACCAAGGTGTGTCTTTGTATATTTAATTCATACTGTTATTATACTATAAAATGCATTGCTACGTTATTTAAAACTAGGTATGTGGGTAAATCCCTCGTAATAAGATATGCTTTATATTTCGGGACTTTCCCTTTGTATGTAAGAACTTTCAGTTGCATATGAAGGGGAATTCCCTAAATGCGTTTTGCTAAAACAGTCAGCTTACAAACTGCATTGCTATCAGTGTATTTGTGACTTTCCCAACGAACGCATTGGCCGTTTTAGGTGTCTATTGGTTAATTTATTTCTTTTACCTAGTGGAGAGTATAGTATAGACCAGGTAAGCAAAATAAAGTTTTGATTGACCCCAGTAAAAATAGATTTGTTGTTTTATGCTTATTTGGTTTTGAAATTTATGCAGAAAGTATGACCGATTGGTTGATTAACCGACGCCGGCCACTAACTGAAAAGGAGTTGCTCGATGCATTGTACGAAAGTGATGAGGATTTGGGAAGGAATGTAAATGATGGTGAAGATGAAGAAGACAAATGACGAAACCTCTTCTAGTGAAGCGGATTATCAAGAAACTGGCGATGAAGAAAGCGATGAACAAGAAGGAAGTGACGATAGTGATGCTAATGATGAACCGCCCGGCCATTCGCAAACTTTTATTGGAAAAGATGGTACCGAGTGGAATGCCACGCCGTTGCCAAGGGAAAAACACGTGCACACAACAAATTACAACAGCTTTGAACAAAGTGAAACTTCCACCTGGAGTGCATGTTGATACTCCTTGTGACGCATTCAATTTGTTTTTGATGATACGGTTATTGGTATTGTGGTTACTTTCACTAATAAGGAGGCTGTTCGTATTCTTGGCGATTTGTGGAAACCAGTTGACGACGTTGAAATCCGTGCTTTCTTGGGCCTTTTGATTACTGCTGGAAGAAATAAACAAGAATGGTGGACTATAATGAGCTATGGAATCCTTTATATGGAAATCCTGTTTATCGAGTGTGTATGTCACGAAATAGATTTACTCAATTACTACGATTTATTCGTTTTGACGATAAGCGACCAGAACCCTCCGAAGCAAAAGGACAAGTTGGCACCATTAGAGACCTGTGGGACCGTGTTAATACAAACTTGCTGAAATATTATCTTCCTGGCAGTAATCTACCATCGATGAACAACTGGTGCCTTTTAGAGATCGTGTATCTTTCCGACAGTACCTGCCAAGCAAGTCAGATAAGTACGGTATGAAAATTTGGTGGATATGCATAGTGGAACTAGTTATCCGTTACGTGGTATACCCGTACTTAGGAAAAGAAGGTCTCAACAGAGCAGAAAACTTAGCGCAAAAGGTGGTTGAAGACCTTTGTGAACCTTTTCTGAGAAGTAAAAGGAATATTGCGTTCGACAACTTCTTCACCAGCTACGAGCTTGCATCCAGTTTGCTTACCAAAGGCCTAACTTGTGTAGGACGCTCAGAAAAAATAAGCGCTGCATACCACCAAATTTTTTACCTCACAGGCGACGGATATTGAAAGCAACTTGTTTGGTTTTCAGAAGACAATGACTTTGGTATCTTATGTACCTAAGAAAAATCGCTGTGTCATATTATTATCTACAATGCACAACGACTCCACCATTGATGAGGAAATAAAAATAAATCTGAAATCAATAAGTACTACAATTCCACGAAAGGAGGGTGGATACACTTGATCAGATGGTACATACATATTCAGTGAAACGCAAAACTAATAGGTGGCCTTTGGTCTATTTTTTCAATATAATTGATGTGTGTGGAGTAGCTTCATTTGTCATTTGGAGAAATATCCATCCTGACTGGCATATTTCCAAAAAACGAAGACTTCGCAAAATTTTCTTACGAGAAATTACAACAGAATTAGTACTGGGGCAAATTAGACGTCGTAGTTTGAGTGGCTTGCATAAAAGTCATACTTCATTGATACAAACTACGTTGAATCAAGTACCAACCACAGGGGAGTCTTCGGCTCGAGAAGTAAGAAAACGAAAACGGTGCTATATTTGCCCATCAAAGAAAAGCAGAATGTCAACACAGTTATGTGATAAGTGTAAGCAAACGGTTTGTGGTGAACATTCAGAGAAAATACTCACATGCACAAATTGCAAACTACATAAATAACTTTCAAATATTTCACTATCTTGTACTATTTTTAAATTATATCTTCTGACACACAATATTCTTTCTATATGTTTTAATCTTACTGTATACCTACTACATGAAATAAATAATGCATATTTTGCTATTATTTACATCAACAATGTGTACAAAGAGATGTGTGCCTGTGAGGCACACCTTGGTAGGACACGTTACGATAAAACGTTGGTAGGACTAGGGTTAAATCGATAAACATAGTCATATAAGCTTTTAAGTGGTTTTCAACAAACCAAACTCTTAAATACTCTCCTGATTGGAGTAGACTGATTTTTAAGCAAATTCTTTAGTAAGATTGGCGACACTAGGTTACTTTTAAATTGTACTGCAAATGTGACAGCTGTCAGTGACAAACCAAAATTAAAAACGGTTCTTTTGCATTTGATTGACTGTATTATTTTATTACATGTTAGAATTACAACACAAAACATTTATTATCGAAAGTTACTTTAAAACTGGTCGAAAATTAGATAATGGACAACGGGTTTATTCCATTAATCAGTATATGTGATCAGTGATTTCCGGCAACAGTTTCTTAATCGGACAGTTACTTACATACAACTTTTAAGTTATGCTCATGCTTGTATTGACAAATTTCGTGCAACAAAATGTATTTATTATATTTCTTAAAACGACATATTTCGGCTGAAGGTATTAACATTTGAGGTAAAACAAACAAATTACAATATAACAAACAACAAATTAAAATTATTGAAGGCATGATGTGTCAACCAACAGATATAGAGAACTGATTAGTTAGTGACGCTTTTTTTTAAAGCTGAAAATGACAATTACCCTCAGCCGAAATGTATTGTTTTAAAAACACATAAAAAATATTTTTATGAAAGAAGAGACATTTATTTATGCATAAATTATTATCTAAATACTACCGAACTAAACGATTAAAATTCGGCGGTGTGCCATCGTAAGAAAACCATATTTTTATCCACGTACATTAAAAGGTTCTTCCAATAGTTTCATCAAATGATTTTGCAAAAAAAAAACAAGAGATCATCATATTCATTCAATCGATTTGGCAACACAAAAGAGTCAATATGTTGTCCATTGACTGACTGATTGTTTGTGCCGTTATGTGTAAACATTACTTCATCAGTCGCCAATACAATGGAAGAAATTGGGATTTATTCAAAAGATTTTACCAGCAATGCAGTGACAACTAATGAAACAGCTTAACGGATATTATATTGTAAAAAATTCACTAAAAACCTATCGTTTAGATTTATTTTGCACAAGTTATTAACCAGTAGTTTTAGCGTTGGAAACCTTTTTGTAGGTGTTTAATCACCACTTAAATTTAAAAAATAAAACCTAAAAGAATAAATTAATATCTCTCTTATTATGCAACTTTTGTTAAGATATTTTTACGTTAATGAACTTATTTTAAGATAATCACCCCGTGAAAATACAACCATAAGATCACAAACACCCTATAGTTATATAAGTAAATTAATTAACACAGTACCTAGACTTAGGGAACTAGACTAACTAACAAGACTTGTTTATTTCAATAATGTAATGTTTTATATGGTAAAGCAAAAATTCTAAAAAACTAATCATTTTGTAGGATATTTCAACGAACGTACGAACATATCCTATCACTTACATGCAACGGAAAACATTTGGCTTCGCTTTTCTTGATATTCAGTTTTTGTCAAATAACACCTTTATCCATTCTTGTCTTCAATTGTTGGCATCTTGCAAATCTTTTTCCCGTGTGGACAACGACATAAAATTTGTCGGTCCGTTTTTTAAATAATCATTTTAACTTTTG
>RXPK01001363.1:0-78881 GCA_004143645.1 Protaetia brevitarsis | reverse complement strand
TCCGCTGAAGTAATTAGAATGTTCAAAATGAGTTTCGGTTCCGTTTAGGTATTGTCAGGAAGTACATGGACAACATTTTGAACATTTATTGTAGAAGAGATATGATTGAGGTGAATCAGATTTCTTCATTTTTCGAATTAGTTATTGTTAAATATCTTTTTAATGACAAGGAATAAAAACTTGAAATTTGGTACGCATGTGTAATTTGATATACCCTTTAAGAATAGTTATAAAAAAATTGGGGCTGTCGTTTAAAAAAATTGTCGATGACGTCATATCTCAAATTTGGGACACGCTGTATAAAATTTTCTCAGATGAGAAAGTGGGCAATTTAAAATACTAATCGACGTGTCCGAGCATATTTTCGGAAAAAATACTGTCTTCGCTTTACTAAATTTATTCCAGATTGCCGACTCACACTGAATATTGCTAGGTATAGAGTACTTGTAGTTTCGGTTGCATAAGCAATCGACGATTTGTAGAGCTTAAATTCGCATTTAATTTGAAAAAGATGTTATTTAGATACGATTTTAAGTACTTCAACTGTGAATTGATGTTAAAAACTTATGAAACATTTAACCTCAAAGATACTCACCGCAAACGCATGTAATCCTATGTTACATTCAAGCAGTTTCTCAAAAGATGTCGCCCACGACGTCGGCTCCTCATAGTTCTTCGTATTGTCTCCATTATTGTTACACTGAAACAGAAGCGCCCGTGTATTCGGATAGAATCTAACGAATTCTAAAATTAGTAGCAACAACATTACGTTCACATTAAATACCGCTGGCGGTATCGTTAATGAAACGGAGCAGCTGCTTTTTAATTGACCCCGTTTATTCAACTATTAGGAGTGCCTTTCGTCCGTCAAGTCGGATGCAAAATTAAGAGAAAACGGTTACATTTAATTAAGCACGTAATGTTGGTGCCACTACAACTAGCACGAGAAATAAACTAACGGAGAAAATACATACACAACACATGCATTTAGCTAATATAGAGAAGTATTAGTTATAGTGAAGGAAAATGATGAAGGACTAAGTCTAAGCAGCACAATCTACTACTAGCTCGTTATCTTTGCATACATCATGATTATTTGGCTATAGATACCTGGGGCACTACGTCAGGCGGTGCCAATATGGACTTTGGACGTGCGTTGCTGTTGACACGCCTAAAGGAATTGAGCCGTTTGAAAGGAGGTCTAAGGGACACCACCAAGCCGCCACCAATATGGTTGCCCTCCCTATACCACAGCCAAGGATTAGTTTTTAAGGTTATGCAAAAAAAGAATTAATGTTTCATCGTTTTTTTTTTTTTAGACTTTAAATTTGAATAAAAGAAATCTGGTCTTCAACGTTTTGTTTTTATTATAATTTGTTTCGTTAAGTTCTGAAAAAAAAGTTGGTTGTTTTTGGGCACTCACTCGGCGTCATAACGCGAAAATCTAGCCGCATGACGCCGCGTCAAATGTTTAAACGCAAGCTGTTGCCGTAAAACACTGGATTGACACTAGTTTTAGATATAGATTCGTTTTGTGGTGATGCTAAAAGAATTTATTTTCAATGTCGTTAAATAAATATTTAAAATTGTAACAAAAATAAATTTCATAATCGAAACGTATCTCACAAAAGAAAATAGAACGTTCTAGAAAGGGAACAAGACAGTTGTATCCCAAAAACAAAACTAGCATAATTGCACTTGCGCACAGTTGCAATAAAGTTTATTGTCTCATCAGTTCAAGCAGTTCTTTCCTATGCCTACACTTTTTTGTTCAGTTATTTCTGTTTTAAGCTCTATCATTTCTTTGTATACAACATTTTTTTTTTCTGGTCTCTTTCATGTTAGCTTGAGATATTTTCCGTCATTGAAGGGCGAAATCGTTTTAGTTCTTTTTACTTGTCCAAATACCCACTTTTTCTAGATCTACTTCTGCACTGCTAGACAAAATTAATGTCCACAGCGAATTTTCGTATTTTCGTATTTATTACAAATATCGATACCCGCAAAGTAAGAATATTAAATTAAATTGAAGGGGGCAAACTTTCTATGGAAAACTTAATGTATTTACCATTCTAAAATGGTTTCTAAATTTGTCTACATTAAATTTTTGTGTCGATAATATTTTAGTTAGCAATAAACGAGGTAAATAACGAATTACTGCAAGTTGAGCTAACCACTCAACTTTAAGCGCTGATTCCTGGGGTTATTCTGATCATAAAAGTTCATAAGAACATATGTCCAACAAATCGCTTAGTTCTAAAGTTGTACAATGTTTAATAGTAATTAACATAATTAATGTTTTTATTATAAATTAACAAAAAAATTAGTAAAACAAAATGAACTTATACTAACTGTTGAAAATGACCGCCCCCAACTACAATACATGCTTCTATCCTCCGTCGTATTGACTGGCGAGTCGGTTCTAAAATCCAGGGGTATTTCGAATTGTTTGAAAACTGCGATAATACGATTTCTCAGTTCATCGACATTATCAATGGGAATCGTATAAACTAATGATTAAGGTCACCCCAGAGAAAAAAGTCCAAAGAATTTAAGTCTGGAGACCGAGGAGCCACGGTTGTGGACCTCCCCGTCCTATCCACCGATCTGGATACGTTATTGCTCCAAAAACTCGCGAGTAACTAAACTAAAATGCGCTGGAGCACCGTCATGCATAAAATACATTTGTAATCTTAATTGCAACGGAACTTCTTCCAGCAGTAGGGATAGCTCCACTTCAAGAAAATTGCGGTATACCTTTAATTGCATCGGTAAAAAATGTGGACCTATCAAGTGATCTCCAACAATTCCGGCCCACACATTGACAGAGAATTGATGTTGATGACGGGCTTCACTAGTTCGTGTCGATTTTCTTCGGCCCATATGTGATTATGATGAATATTAATAATCGCGTTTCTAGAGAAAGTAGCCTCGTCGGTGAAGAATATTTGAGCCAAATAGTCAGGATTTTGTGTTGCATTCATTGATAAAAACCCACTCTTTGCGGAAAATCTGTCGGCAAAAGTGTCTGCACCCGTTGAATGTGATATGGATACAACCGTTGATCCTTTCAATATTTCCAAACTGTGGCTGACTAATGTTTAAAGCAAACGCAATTTTTTTGTACTTTGTAGGATGTTCCTCAATTTCATTTAGTACCATTTCTTCAACTTGTGGAGTTCTCACTGTAGATGGGTGCCCGTTATTCAGTCGTCCGTTTTTTTTAAATTTCCCGTTTCACTAAGACGTTGGTTGAAGACGGGCAAATATTGAATGATGCGGGAGTGATACGGTCGGTATCGCTTCATAAAGACGTCTAGCAGCACGCGAATTCCATTGGCAGACCGTAAACGAAATGCATATCACACACATCTCAGCATTCGTGTAATTCATTTTAGAAAACAGAAACTGGCAATAAACTGAATGAATACTCTGACAACTATTGACAAATAAACAATTTCCTCTCAACACAATAGTTTTTGAAGAACCAACTGTGATATTATATCGTGTTAGTCATAGTTCATAATTTTTTATTAAACATTCAATAACTTTAAAACCAAACCGTTTTGGACATATATTCATATGAACTTTTATGATCAAAATAACCTCAGGAGCTCTTAAAGTTTGTCGCATATATTGAGAATCACCCTGTATAAAAGTCAAACAGTTATAATTCGATTTAACATTTAACAACATTGAAGAACAAAATAAATAAATCAATCATTAAAGTGAAGTTGTTAATTCTAGTAATTGAGTTATTAAAAAACAGTCAACAAAATGTATTTTAAATTGTTGTGGCGATCAGTTTTAATCGCTGAACTGTTCTAATGAACACAACAGCGATTTTTCATAATTAGCTTAATTTTTTATGCTGATTGAATCAACAATAAGATATAGTATGCATTTCCAATATTTTTTTTGATCTAGACATGACAATTTAAGGTTTTTTACGTTCTTAATTAACACTGCAAAGTCATTGCTCATATTTATTTATTATTTAACTTGTTAATTTACCTTTTTTTTCTTTTTTGTTGAGTATAAAATCAAGCCTAATTATATTACAAATATTAAAAATTAGTATGATTAAATTTTCTCCGAAAAGGAATTATTTTAAATATATGTACCTTCTACTACAACATGACATAATGCTGCTGTGGAACAACACGTAGAAATTTACATCTCGTGTGGTACTTCTATGCACACCAAACGAACACACAATGAACCACAGAAAACTGGTTAATGCAGGAAGTGGCTGATTTTTAAAAAAAAAAAAGTGCCAAATTGGGAAGAACGGTAAGGTAGATTGAGCACTGGACTATGTTCCGGTACACAGATACACATTATGTTATGCGGTTTGGATAGCTTAATTTGTAAGATGCCAATGCACTTAAATAATTCATTTCGTTGTAATGGCTGATTTAGTTGACATAATTTATTTACAAATTCTAAGTGCAAACAAGAGTGTTCTAAGAAGGTACGGAATTCTATAGAAAAAATGATTGATGTTATTATGTTTAACAAGAACTTCTTCCAAGAATAAAAACTAGTGTTTGCCGTTATCGATATTCTTTAGTATAACGGCTGCTTTCCAGATTATTAAACCCAGATATGTTATCAAACGTAAATCAATCAATGATTTAAAAAGTGAATCCGTTGAAGAGAAATCATTAAACATGATTTTGGTTTATTTTTTCGTTCCCTCGTGTTTATTATTGTTTGCAGTGGCGCCTGATGCATAGGTCACAGGCAGGGCCAATAAAATGATTGAAGTTCGTGTGTTATCGTCCGAAATACGAACATGTTACGAACTTATACGAAGAAATAGGATCATTGTAATGGCCCTGGAAAAACGTATGAGCACCAGCGGCCGCTGATTGCTTGTACATCTTTATTTATTTGTTTTGTTTGTGTGAAAATCGCATTTTTTCACAGGTGAACTATAAGATAAGCTTTGATTGCTGTCACATAATGATCAATCGTTTATACATAGTTAGTAACGCTATCATAGCTAAATAAATTTAAATAAAATGTATTAAATGCGTGCTCCTCTGAAAAGTGAAATGCTAATCAAGAGAAAACTATTAATGTTAGACGTAGACAACCCTAATACATTTTGAAAAACAATTAAATTTTCATTTTGAAAAACAATTAAATTTTCATTTCATTGTGTCATAGATTATGGGGTGAGGGTACTTCTATTATTTAACCTTCAATATAGATTTTAAATTTTTTTTTTTTATTTTATTCTTTTAATATGTGACACTAATTTTCTCGTTGTTTGTCCAATAGTTCATACATTGTATTTAATTTATCTATAGGTATCATCTATGTTTGTATTTTTATTTATACCACATTCTATTTGTAGTTTGGTACAGTTGTATTCAGATTTTAAATTGTGTGTATTGCTTGTGTTGTATATTTTTATGTATTGGATACCGTCAAAGCTTGTATATTGCAATTTTGCGACAATAAATATTATTATTATTATTACTATTTGAGATAAGAAAGTTAATTTACTGCAAAAGCATCGACACAAATTAAGTGTTTATTAACATCCCGTATAACTGTGTGACAAATTTCACTTCAGTCCACTGCTCAGCCTCTTAGCAGTTTTAACCGAATGTTGAATGTAGCTGAGCGTGTTAATTAATGTCGGATTACATAAAAAGAAGTCAAATTTCAATTTTGTACTGCAATTTCATTTTAAAACCTGATGGCTTTAGGTATATGGACTACTTACGTAAAATTGCTCTAATTTGGTCTTTAAATTTCAAATATGTCATTAGATACAGGATTTTCCATTCCATTTTTCCAATTGAGCTTGTACTATTGGAAAAATTATTTAGATAGAAAAAAAAAAAAAACGTTAAATATAAAAGTTGTAGATATTTTTATTCTATGATCTTTTACAAACTTCAAAGCTGATATTATCTCATAAATTGGCAGACAAATGAATACAACTAGCAGTTTCTTTTTTCCAAATACAACATCCTATACATATTTTGTTGATATTTGAATAAGCGGTTTTTGAACTATTCGAGATTATATCATTTTTAAACAATCAGTGAAAACGGTGCTATGAAAAGAAAGAAATTTAATAGAAAGAAGAAAAGAACACTTATGAAAATGAAAAAAATATATAGGGAGACCTTTTCAATCGTGTTTTATTTAAAATTATCTTTTAAATGTTTCGGCTTGGGGGCATCTTCAGATAAAAACATGTAAAAGATACTGTAAAAAGTTTTCCCGGGCTGTTGAGCCGTGGTCTAGTGGAATTACTTCCGTACGTTTCGTTCACAACTGCGGTGAACATCTTCAGCGGCATCAACATCTTCTTGCCGCTGAAGATGTTCACCGCAGTTGTGAACGAAACGTACGAAAGTAATTCCACAAGATCACGGCTCAACAGCCCGGAAAAACATTTTACAGTAGATTCCGGCCGTGACAAGCCTACACAACACAATGTGATAAAAGATAATTTTAAATAAAACACGATTGGAAAGGACTACATATATTTTTTTCATTTTCATACATATTTTTCAATCCAATGGAGACCAATAATAAAGAATATTTAGCTATCAAAAACAAAATAACAACAAAAATTAAAATACTCAAAATTTTCAACATAACCACAGCCATATTATGCAATTATCAATATTTCTGATAAACTTTCTTGTAATTGTATCGAAAATAAAGTGGTCTCCATTTAAAATCAATATTTCCACATGTAGCTTTCTTGAAGAATGTTGAAGATGGTACCTGGCTTTACATAATATATTTTATTTTTTAGATAGTTCCACAAAAAGATATCCAAGGGATTCCGATTAGGGCTGTTCGCTTGCCATCTGAGTATATGTAATGTTTTCCGATCCAAAGAACATATTTGTTGTTTAAATAATTAGTGAAGGTAGAACATTATGAGGGTGGCGCACCATCGTGTTGCCCAATTATATTATTACATTTCATCAAAGGTAGATATTCTAACGAGTTTTTTTAAAAATTAATTAAAAACCGGTTTTTCAAATATCAACAAACCCTGTATTGTCTCACAGAACTAGATCTGTTAGAATTTTTCGAATTTCTAGTAGAAATTTGATTTTGAAACTTTGACAGAATAGTCATGACCGATTATGATCTATTTAAGGAAAATATTTTCAGTCTTATAGTGTACTTTTGTTATACTGGAAAATATCTTCTTTAAATAGATCATAGTTGGCAATAACTATTCTGCAAGTTTCAAACTCACATTCGACGGGACACTTGTATATAGAGTGGACCAATAGTGTGAAAAAGTATTATCCTGAGAATGTACGATGCTCTGCGATCATGTATTTATATGTGTGACACCTTGTATACCAAAAGTGCTATAAGGCTGAAAATATTGTCTTTAAATAGATCATAGTCGGCTATGATAACTCTGTAAGTTGTAAAATCAAATTCCTGCTAGAAGTTTGAAAAATGCTAACGACCTGTATATATACAGTGACCGGCATAAATATTGCAACATATGGGCAATTTTTTAATTATTAAAATATACTAAAACTTTTTTGGGGGAATAGGTTGTGCATGTCTAGAAACCCCAAAATTAAATTTGACACACGTCACGTGACCACTAGTATGGCGGTAGAATTCAAAAAATATGCTGTGAATCTGCAAAAAGTGAGGTTAGATGACATGATATACAAAAAAGTTATTTGAAAAAGTTGCTTAGAATTCAATTCTGAGGCGGCATGCAGTAAACGTATTAAAAAAAATAAAATTAATTTTTTCCAAATATTATTTGATTTAATGACATATTTCTATTTTTTATTTATGTAGGTTCCAAAATTACAAAACTCAGTAGAAATAAATAATCAGTATTTTTAGCTAATGATAGGAATATTTAATAAGCAAAAACATTTAAACAATAACTAATAGTAATGAACAACTAAGAAATAAAAATGCATACTTGTTAGACATACATATCGTTCTGTTTCTTATAAGTAAGAAACAGAACAGAAATTAGAAACAACAAAATAAGTAGTAAACTATTTTAATTTTTTGGCAATAAGCAATTACTACCATTTTTATTTTACCTACTGTTTATTATTCGTTGTTCTCCAATTTCAAAATCTACTTTAAAACCTTTGGTGCGTGCATGTAGTATTATCAGTTTTTGACTAACTTCCACTTTAATGCCGAAAACAAACAAGAAATATAATAATTTTCAATAAAAGTAATGTTTGCTAAGTGGTTTAGAGAGAAAATGTTTCTAAAATTTTGTTTATTACTACTAGATACAGTTCCTTGCAACAACAATTGTCACACTGAAATCGTACTTTTCAGTTTTTACTATGTTAAGTATGCAAAAATTGACAAAACTGTTTGAGTATCAACCAAATTTGGAAATAGTACCGCAGTTGAGTTGCTAAGAGCGGAAAAAAATGCAAATATGTAATTCAATGAAACAATATTTGGAAAAATTGTGATTTTTATTTTTTTTTTAATATGTTTACAAAAATTTGCATGTGGCTCCAAAATTGAATTTTAAGCAACTTTTCCAAATAACTTTTTTGGATATCATGTCATCTAACCTCACTTTTTTGCAGATTCACAGCATATTTTTTAAATTTGCCGCCGTACTAGTGGTCACGTGACGTGTGTCAAAATAGATTTTGGAGTGTCTAGACATGCACCACCTATCCCTCAAAAAAAGTTTCAGTATATTTTAACAATAAAAAAAATTTCCATATGTTGCAATATTTATGCCGGTCACTGTATATTTTCGAAAATCAGTGAAAAGAAGTGTTTCATACCATCTAATAATGCAACACAGAGCAGCGCGCGTAAACGGGGGAGGGGTGGGGAGAGGGAGTTGATTACCCCTTCCCCCATGAGCCAGCTAAACCCACTTGTAAATCAAAATTTTAAAGACAAATACTAATCCTTCTTTTTTCCTTTTTTTGTGTGTAATTGCCCTTCCCATAATGACACTATTCAAATTGTAATACAGCTTGTAGGTAGGGGTCAAAATATAAACGGACACACTGTACCTACATAACGGACATTACTGTACATAAAGTCTAGCTTCCTACTAAAAAAAAAAGTATTTCATAAAACTCCATGCTTTGCCATATACAGCCTCGTATGACCTGGCCCACCATGTGTATATTTCTTAACAACATTAATTAAATTCGCAGTAAACAATTATGCGGTCTCATTTCAAACCATATATCACTTTAACTCCCTCTAAACATAGCTTACAAAAGTTATATTTTTCTTATATTTATCTTAATGATATTTTCAAATAATCTCTACAAGCACAATAAAAATGCGAACAAAAATACCTCACAGATATAAAGATATCGTTCACGACATCGATAAAATAGCTATTGAAATTCTTAACCGCTTCCATCGCAATTATAAATTATTCCACAACAAATTCGGCCCGAATAATCACTGCATCACTGCACATCCTTCAATACGGGGCCGTGTGGCGGTGGTACAAACTTTCAACGACCGAATTCATTCGCACTTTCACAACATCGCGTACGGATAGAAGGAAACCATTTTCGCCGTACAGTTCCTTGGCATATACTATTCTATGAAACGGGCAAATCCGGAACGAAAAATCGTGTAATCTAATCTATATAAGCCGCTTTAAAACTGATTAACGGTGTGAAGTCTTTGACATACAAAGGCGACTATAAAACAGTTTATCTTTTTTTTTGTGTCGTTTATTTAACAATGTATAGTTCCGCAACGTAAATATTTAAAAGTCGTCATTCGCACATAACGTATACATACATAGAGCAAATAACAATGGGTCACGCTACATGGGAGATTGAGAAATACGTGTGAAAATCGTATAGTCCGTAGCCGAAATTACCTAACAAGATGTATTGAAACTTTAATTCTAAAGGAAAGAATCTTGTGAACAAAAAAATCTCCTTTTCAAGGAAACGTGTTTATCTTGGAAATAATGACTAATGACTAGAGACCGGATTATATGCAGTGTATACTTATATTTTATTTTTTGCATATCTTTAATTATAGTCTATATGTAGATGTATTACACTAATTGAAGTTAATTAGCGCTAATTAGTGATTGCATATATTGCATATTTAGGCATTTCTATGCATGTTTTTACAAAAGTTGCATATATTGCATATTTAAGCTTTTTCTTATCCTTTCTATTAGTAAAAATTCCTAGTAATTCCTAATGTAGATCGACAACCGACAATTCTCAGAACGATAAATCTTTACATTGGTTTCTCTAATACTTTTTTTTCCAAGAACTGCACGTGTTTAATTTCGCCTAGCAGAAGGGATGTGGTAAATACGTTTTATTATTATTAATTCCCAAATAAACTATTCATTCATTGAATATCTTTGAGCGAAACAGCATGTAATTGTGTTACGTTCTTAAATACTGTGCGTACATACAATGAGTATAGCGAACAAAATTTCTTTATGGATTAAGCCATATCCTGAACTGGTAAAGGATGGCGACAAAATATTTTGTCGAGCCTGCAGTAAACTGGTAAGTTTAATTTTACTAAAAGCTTTACAATTGTTTTTAAATTCTTTAACTTTTGATGTAAAATGACAATTGTCGTTGTAGGTGTCTTCTGCGAGAAAATACCTGATTGATCAACACGCTAAAACTCCAACACATATTGGAAAATGTGTAAAACTAAAGCGATCCGCATGTGTGCAGCAATCTATACGTCAATGTGTAGCATCAACTTCACGAAACTCAGAACAAGAAGAATATAATACGGATCTGTGTAACGCATTAATTTCGTCTAACATACCATTAGCAAGATTAAACAATATTAATTTGAAATCATTTTTGCAAAAATATTGTAAACATAATATACCTGACGAAAGTACTTACGAAAAAATTATGTCACATCTTGTTACTCGCAAACAATAGCAGACATTCAACAATTGGTAGGGAATAATTTTATTTATATCATGGTAGATGAAAGTACGGATAAGTGTGGCCGTTATATTGCCCATTCGTTAATAGGAATTCTTCATGAAGATATTGTAGGTAAATTATATTTAATTTATTGTAAAGAACTTCAAAAAACAAATAATGTGACAATTGCTGAATTCGTTCAAGAAGGTTTATCAAATTTCTTTTTACCTGGAAGTATACCTTGTGAAAAAATGTTACTAATGTTGTCCGACGCTGCACCATACATGATAAAAGCCGCGCAAAATTTAATTTTTTTTTGTAGTAACATTATTCATACCACTTGTTTAGCTCATCGGTTCAATCGTGTAGCTGAAGACATTAGGAATCAATTCCCTTTGATTAATGATTTAATTAACAATGTCAAAAAAGTATTTTTAAAAACACCTTTACGAATCCAATTTTATAAGGAGCGACTTCCCGGTGTTAAGTTGCCTCCTGAACCGATTATTACGAGATGGGGTACATGGTTAGAGGCTGCAATTTTTTTCGCCGATAATTATGAAGAAACAAACAATGTAATTCTTGAAATCACTGCTGACTGCATTGCTCTAGAAAACTGTAAAAAGATAGTAACATCAACAGAATTGCTACAAAACCTTTTGTATATTAAGTAAATTATAGCTTTGTTTCAAGTTCCATTCGTAAATTAGAAACGCAAGGGATGTCGCTCTCGGAATCAGTCGAAATAGTAGACGAATTTGATATGCTATGTAAGAAGGTTAAGGGTACGATAGGTAATTCTATATACGATAAATTTAAAAAAGTGATAAATAAAAATGCGGGGTATTTGAAATTGAAGAAAGTTGAGAAAATTTTGGAAGGTGAAACAGTAAACGATTTCGGCTTTAATTTTAGTTTAGAATGTATTGCAAAGTTAAAAAATGCACCATTTACATCTGTGGATGTTGAAAGAAGCTTTTCTATTTCGAAACATATGTATTCTGATAGAAGACAAAACTTTCTTTTACACAATTTTGAAAAACATTTAATTATAAATTGTTTTAGAAATATGTTGTAAAAAAATTTTGTGCAATAAAGTTAATGTTTAAGTTTCTGCTCTTATTTATTTTATGTAAAAATCTTGCATATTGTCGCAATTCTTTTGCATATATGCTCCAGGTTTATGCATATTTTCTCAAAAATCGATGCATATATATGCGCATATATTCTAGTTTTTCTCTGCATATAATCCGGTCTCTACTAATGACCGTCGATAGTTATTATGGTTAGTCTGTACATGGTTTCGACGTATAAATCTCTAAAGAGAATGCCAAATAAACTGGAAGATTCATTAGCATTAGAACATACACGATACACAACGTGGTTTTCGGACTAGAACGAGTGTCTATAGGACTAATATTTAAAATCAAAAAAGCTAAATGAAAAGTTTATTAGTTTTAATTATTTATTTACTAATTTTTTTTTAAGTTTATTAATCATGTTTATTTGAAAGATTAAATGTTGTGTAAAATTTACATGTGAAATTATGAAAAAATATGTGCAGTACCTATAAATCGAAAACAGTAGCGGACCCATTATGGATCCTTGCGGAACTCCAGCTTGTATCATAGCCCAATCAGACATACCACCACCAGCCAATACAGCCTGCATCCTACCAAACAAGTAGGTATAGGAAAAAAAAAACTGGATTCAGCTGTATTAGTTTCACACTTACGGGTAGACAAATCAGATTTGATCAAGAAGATATATCCAATTACAATTTTTATTAATTGAAAATTTTTAATGTTAATCCTATGTCCGGCATCATTTAGATGTTGTACCGCACTCGATGATTTAAACCTTGCATCATATGCTATCTATTCTTTATATCTGGTCTAATTCTACGTTTGCTATATGCAAACATAAACCTTATTTCGATCACCACATCCAATTTTGTAAATGCCTGATCGTTCGTGATAAGTCTTTCGGGTTATCTAAGAGGTTTCGCGAAGTAAAATACAAAATGTCCATACTCTTCTCTTTAAAATACGTCAAATTCTATACTTTACGGAATTCTAGGTATAGAAAGGTAATTTATCATTTAGTCACGATTTTTACTGAGGTTGAAATAGGGAAACTTTTCACATAGTATTTAGGATCTTTTTTAATGAACTGCAATTCTTTCTTAAAGCTCGCTTCGCCATCAAATAGGGAAAGTCCCAAGAGTATAATTCCGAAATGGATTTTAGAAAAAACACTGAATATTTTGCTAGAATTTGGTTGACATGCGTCACATAAATGATATCTCCGCAATTGAAGAAAATTAAGAAAAAATAGTAAAACTAGTAAGGAATTCGTTAAGACATTTCAAAAATTTATTATGAGCAATAATGATAAGAGAATCAAAATCTTTGAAATCAACTTTCAATGTGAAATCGATGCCTATCATCTTGCACTTGAATAAACACCTTCCCTGATTCACGTTTTATAACACGATGACTTCTGGGAACACTCCAATCGTCAATCAAATGAGAAATGTTGTTCGTCAATTTTTAGACGGAATAACTACTAACGTGTGCCTAATAATAACCTCCATAATTGTCTTATCAGATCGAACGCTCTATTTAGGAGTTCCTCCAAAGCCAATGCATGCATGCATGCATGTACTCCCATCTATTTATAAATAGTTCTCTCTGGAAATAGTTCCTATGCACTCATCTAGAATATTAACAAGCCAAATACTAACGTCAAACGTTCATAAGCGAGTAATTTAACCTCCTTTTACTATACGACAGTAGAATTTTAAGTATATCACGGTTGCCCGTTTAGAAATCCATCTGATGTTTTGTTTGTCTTATTATGTAGTATTGCGGTTGTTTATTTATTGTGGATGTTAGTGGGTATACAGACCAACGATACAAACACACCTCGATAAAAGATATCTTCATACCAATTTCGGTGTAAACAATCTAATCTCATTGAAACTCAATGTTTGCCAATACAGTTAAATTAAAAATACAAACAAAAAAGTTATTGATTTCATCCTGTGCATGTGTCTATAATAATTTTAATGATATCAGCGTTCGAACATCCCATTTTATCTATCTCATCAAATCGGAGAGTTAAAAAATTATTGCTAAATAAGTGTATCTACAGCACACATTTTTAAACTTGTCGTTATTAGACTTGTGTCAAAAAATAGCTGGGTGCAATCGTCTGTCTATAGACAGTAAATAATGATAACAATGTGTGATTTAAATAATCAGATACATTATTTATCAATATGTGCATATATACATATTTTGACTGGCGTCACAGATATGACATTCCAAACGAATTTTGCGCAATCTACAATCTGTACTGATAAAAAAAAATCCACGCGGTGATAAAATGGAGGACGCCTTTTTGGGATTGTCGAGGAGATTGAATGTAAGGGCTGCTGTAGTGGGATTTCTTTTTCAATCACTTATAAGGGAATGAAGTGTGATGTTACGGAGTAACATACAGCCTCGTATGAAAAAAAAATGATTTTTTTTTAAAATACAAATTCAATTAAATTCCAATTTTAATAATCCCAGTGTATTCTGTTTTATTACTTTTGAATCATGTATACCCTCTCTCATGCCAGATGGCATTTCTGACTACAATAGCCTAGAGGACGAGCCGGCATTTAAAAATATGACGAATAAGCAGTTACCCTACCATTTTATCTTAGTGTAAACCGAGGATGCTGATAGAGTGCTGTTGTCCAGCGTCATTTGGTCGAATATTCAATGTTAAAGTGGTAAATTCAAGTGAATTCAGTGTATGGGCTCTTATACATCAAGTATCAATACTACTAATGAACTTTGTAAGATAAAGAAACCAGTTAAGCGCAAACAAATGAGGCTTTTATTTTAAAATCTGGTTCGAAATAAATAGCAGTGTAAAACAACGTAAATGAGAACGTATTTATCTCAGGTAAATAAGGTGAGTTCGCTTATTTAGCATTTTTTTTAAACAATAATTCCAAGTTTTGCAATATAATTTCATCATAGAATTATAAATATGTTGAATGTTAAATTTGAAAATTTCCGCGTCTCTGAAACATTTGCATATGTGTGATTCTATGGTCGAATAAAAGGTAAATATAAGCATATGCAACATTTGATAGTAAAAATTACTGGATATTCGGATTGGTGCAGCAATAATACATATTAAATATCAAAATTCAAAGTACCAGCTTACACACTAAAAAATTGAGATGATTTCTCTTGGTAAAAATCGCTTTTTTTTGATAATTTTCCGCGCTGAATGGGAGTAAGGGAATTGTCGAAATGTTAGAAATGTTCCCATAATACAAGTATTTTAAGTGAATATTATAGGAAAATTTCTGTTCCTTAGAAAAAAAAAAAAACTCTAGCATTGTAATATTACCGAGAAAATATTAATATCTCTTAGGAAAAAAAATAAAAAAACCAGAATTTTAAAATAAGAATTTAAGTTACGCACTACTGAATTGATTTTTTCTAGAGCTAATAAAATTTGAAAATGAGTAATAGTATAAATAAATCACCAAAAATTAAAAAACCTCGAAACCTCAAGGGCGGACATCACCCTAGGGCGTACAAACATAAAAATTCAGTTCTGTAAAATACAGTTCTGCAGAGTGCAGATTAACAATCTTAAAATGTAGATGCCCGCGCTGTTTCAAAATTGTTTCGGCGAAAAATAATATATACATTCGTATATTTGTGTAAACACATGGGATATAATCAAGTGGTAAGTCGAGTGAATCACGAGTCGAATGCTATTTTTGGGTATATGAGAGAGAAATTCCCCTTTTAGAGGTAGTAGAGGAAAAAAGTTTTGTTTAGAGGGAATTATTACATGAAATATTAACTATTATTATTATTGAATCAATAGAAATTAAAAAAAAAAAACTTAATTTTTGTTGTTTTTTTTGTATTTTATTTTTTGTATCGGTACACTTATTTCCAATTTATTAAAAAAGTTGATAAATTTGTATTTGCCGCCTAAAAGCAGAAAATGTTCGTGTCGACGCGGCGCCGGGAATTGCCGAAAAAAGCAAGGCATATGAAGTTCGTATGTCATTTTTGAACATAAACAGATAACATAACATAAACGAGCGTGAAATGGAATCAGAATATTTTTTTTTTTTGTAAGGAGAATTGAGAGTGCTCGAGACTTATCTGTGCTTGCCTATTTACTAGATTATTATTTGTTTTATAGAAAAAGCACTGTTGTAGGATATATTGATGAGAATCAACAGGTTGATGGAATATGTGGCAAATGTCCATGTTGGTTAATTTATCTCTGTTACTGAAATTGAATAATTCAAGGAAAAACTTGAAATGAGCCCAGCCCTCTGAGGATGCACTGTTGTGTAAGTCTAATCTAAAAGGCACTTATTGCGAGTAGAAACGCATACATTTTGTCAAAATAATACATGGAAAGGTGTAAATTATTTCAACAAAATAAGTTAGTTGCGACAATTATTATTATAGTATTATTGCTAGAAAAGGTCAATCTTTCGTGATATCGACGTGTTTTGTGCAGTAACATAACC
This sequence comes from Protaetia brevitarsis, assembly GCA_004143645.1. NCBI lineage: Eukaryota > Metazoa > Arthropoda > Insecta > Coleoptera > Scarabaeidae > Protaetia > Protaetia brevitarsis. Next base: position 62,405 of record RXPK01001363.1, on the reverse strand, counting down.
TAAAATGCATCTTTTAAGAAATAAGAAAATGTAGTCTGCAAAGAAAAATATATATCCCATGTGAATCTGCAGTCGTTCAATATCCATATAGCAATACTACGATCACCAAAAAGGCTGAGCTAGATGTTTTCTCTAGAGAAGATATAAAAATCATATCACAAGAATATTGTGCACTCACATGCCTCCAACTGTACTGTATTTTGCACATTGACTTTTTTAAATTCAATTTAGTATTTGGAGAGACATTATGGTTTGTCGTTAGGGTGAAATAAAATATTAGAGAATTAATTGCTTGAGGAGATGGAACACATAGACTGAAGAGATAACTGATAAAAGGTAGTGGTGGACATAATTGAATGAGGACAAGGCATCATTCGATTGATGATCATTAAATAACTCGATTATTGCTTGCCGTAATGAAATATTCTTAAATTTAGCAATTTCTGTATTATTATTTTTCTGATATGTATAACTAACACTATTATTACTTTCTTCCTATAAAATATTTGTATAGACGCAGTTTTATTTTATTTGTACAGTACAATTGTAGCTATGAGGAAAAATAAATACTTTTATAACGAATTATCTTTCAATTGTGAGTGATTTTTATAAGGAAATAATTTGGACTAACGCAGGGAATACATAAATGGAATGTAACAATTTATCTTTCAGTTTTTTCATTTTATTTACAGAAATTTTCGGTATTATTGTTATTAATGAAAATGCAGTTAACGTTGGCTATCAGCAATGGATAAATCTACATTAATAAAATTATTTTCTTAAAATTCTGTGGCGCCATCTTCGAATAAAGTGCTACACTTCTATGATGGGCATAAAATCATAAATTTTATAGGATGGCCCACTGTTTTACAAAATGCGATTTCCTCAGTTTCTCCCTTTCATATGAGTGAATATTTTTCAATTTCTCTTACACATACATAATATACAAAATGCAACGATCATAATGACACTCTTCAACCGATTTTTTCTTCTTCGCCGTTATTCAATTACAGATCCTTTTACTATTTCTTTGTTATGATTAGTGTGAAATACAGATCTATTTCATAACTTAAAACATAATTAAATGTTCTCATTTTTCAAGAAACTGAGGAAATGAAAAATGCATTGTCCCCACCACTTTTTGCCCACCCTTAAATGCGAAATTGCGCCGAAATGGAAAGAGGTTATTTACAAAACACCGATGGGTCATACAAATATGCCAATTTTCATTTAAACGGTTAATGTTATTTTAATAAATACAAAATACAAATCTTTTTTTATTTGTATAAGCTATTATAGGTATTACCACTGCAGTATCGATGTATTTTGTTTCCGGTTTTATATAGGAACGAACAACCCATATTTTAATTTTTCCAGCTTCGCAAAATGATATTTCTTTATTATACATATGTATATTGTAGTTCTGATGTTAGAGGGGTCTACACCCCTCCCCCTAACGCACCAACACACTAAAAAACATTAGGTAATTTTTATTGGTAAAAATCACTTTTTTTGATAATTTTCCGCATTCAGTGGCGGGTAAATGAATAAAAAAAAATACTTTAGGTAAATATTAATGGAACAATTTCTGTTCCTTAGAAAAAAAAAACATTATGATATTACTAAGAAAAATATTAATATCTCTCAGGAAAAATTACATTACAGTTAAGAATAATATCTTTTATTCAAATAAATTACTTAACAGCAAAAAAATATCTTTTTGCATGATATCAAGTGCTTACATTTTCTGAAAGAAACTATTTATTTTATACAAAGTCGGCACACAGGTATAGTTAAAATAGTAGTAGATTTACGTCAAAATGGTATTACAAAACTGTAAATCATCACGTCATGATGTTCTAAACATATAATAATAAAGTTTTCTGGCCTATCTAGTAACAAATACGTTAAACATATTCTACAAGTACAGAAATTGTCCTAAAGATGGCGGTTCTCCTATTTCACTACACTAACTTTCCATACTGGATATAAGTTTTCTACATGGCAGACATAGTTATCATATATTTATCTATTAGCTGGCACAAAATTGCCCCAAAATCGTACAGGAATTTTACCAATTTTTTTTTAGTGTGAATAATACGTCTGCGAGAAGGAGAAAGCCAAACGCCTATTTTTGGGTAATGTAAGGATGTTCAAGAATTTCCTGTAGATTTTCATTATAGACCAGATGCGCACAAAAGAAACCATGCTCCATCTGAGAAAAAGGATTTCTCAAGAGTGTCATCGTTATTCATTGTGTCCAGGAAACCATTGAAACCAGTAATTAAGTCTGGTTACGTGATCAATGGGTAAGAGCTTTTGCACGCAATGAAACTTGTATGTTAATTTCTGCAGATCTTTTTTAAGGATTGTATGGCATATTCCATATGAAAGTTATGTTTGCTGTGAAAGCTTACGAATCGATTTCTTAGGTGGTTGAATTATTATTATATTGAATCCTTAATATCTGCTATTTTTTTAATTTGTCCGTTTTATTGGTCTACCACTACCTGGTTTTCGGGACACAGAATTTTGCTGCAAACTGTCATATATTACTGAGAAATTCTAATTCTACACCGTTTCTAAAGTATGATTCGATAATAAAACTTCATGACTTATTGTAAAGGTTTTTGAATGTCTCTTCTTCTTCTTCTTCTTCTAATAGGATTTTGTTTTGAATGTCAATAATCCAATTCACTACACACACGACAGATGTATTTTCTTTATCACTACCAACATGATATTTTGCATAAATAACATAATGGCTTGTTAGAGGGTAAATTTAATTGATCATATTGTAGTTCGTCATAATTTTATTTTTGATCTACTCTTATATAAAAGTTGAACAAATACCTCCCACACAAATTACATATTATTTAAGTACACAAATTTATTTTTCCCCGTCCGCGTGTTGCTAAGGAAACTATCCAATCTGAATAACAAATAACGAAGCCTATTAAGACAATTTATATGTTTATTTAACGCATACAAACATCTTATTTAGATATTGTAATATTATAACCGAGACATAAATGAAACCGATCGACACACATGCGATAGAATAAACAGGATACAATTCAAAATTCCACTTCTTTTGTGTATAATATACTGGCGCTTCTCGAAAACTTGCTACGGAACGAAGAAATTTCCGTTGAAATTATTTCGTGGTCGTAAAATTAGTCGTTTAATTTTAAAATTCCTCAAATTTATTCCCAAAGCACCTGCGTTAAAAAAACGCTCGAACTCAATTTAGGTAATTACGAATTAAAAATCCCCCTGTTTTAATACAATATCTGAACGAGAATAAAATAAATAGGACTAGGAAGCAGATTCTAGTTTTATTCTTTTAACCTTAAACGTGGAGAAATCAATATATGTATGTCAGCGTAACTATCTTCTAGCCTATTAGGGGAACATGAAAAGTATTAAATGAAAGCTTGGAATTCGACGGTAAATATTTCAAGTCAGCCGTACTTTTTTTTTTTTAATCATACGCGCATTACTTGCACACCTCCCCAATTTAAATATTTTAATTAAATTAAAAAAAACCAAAGAGACCCGATAGGCGTGTAGCTTTATTTATCAAACATTTATAAAAATAAAACTGTATACCAACTTTTAGGAATTAGAAATGGTATTTTTAGCGGAAAATCTGTTTATCGAAAGTATATGTTTGCCATTCGTTCCAATATTTACTTTTTACGACGCCGTACATATTCGCAGTGCCGATAAAATTAAACATACATATATATACAGGATGATTCAAAATATATGCATCAACCTCTAATTTAAAGCAATATCACCAGTGTTTTTTTAATCACAAAGATTTTTACATATCTAACCCTTTAAAAGAAATCGATTTTTCATCAATTTCTATTATTCATTGTTTTTTTTTTCTAATTATTTAAAATTTCGACAAACAGTTTAAATATTAGAAATCGGGTGTTCTAAAACCCTTATAATGACGATTAGTGAAAATGTGCAATATGCCTCTGGGTTTCTGGTAGCTTTCTTTAGTTTTTTTCCCCAGTTGAATAGATATTGGAACCAATGTTGAGTTGTGGAGTAAAACATAAACTATTCGTTTTAGAAAATCTTTATTTATTTTTCCAAACTTTTAATCTCTTTTAAACAATTCATTTGCATTTTTCCAAATTTTCAATTTCTTTTTACATTTCTTTCTCTTGTTTTTTAATTTCTTTTTTAACAATTTTCTCAATTATTCTTTTAAATTTTCTCCAAACTTTATATCTCATTGTAACTAAAAAAATAACAGTTTTTAACACTTATACAGGGTGATTTTCAATATATGCGACAAACTTTAAGCGCTGATTCCTGGGGTTATTGTGATCATAAAAGTTCATAAGAACATATTTCCCAAATCGCTTAGTTCTAAAGTTGTACAATGTTTAATAGTAAGTTAACATAATTAATGTTTGTATTATAAATTAACAAAATAATTAGTAAAACAAAAACTGTTGAAAATGACCGCACCCAACTGCAATACAAGCTTCTATCCTCCGTCGTATTGACTGGCGAGTCCGTTCTAAAATACCAGGAGTATTTCAAATTGTTTGAAAAGCTGCGATAATACGATTTCTCAGTTCATCGACATTTTCAATGGAGTCGATAAACTAATGATTTAAGGTGACCCCAGAGAAAAAAGTCAAAGAATTTAAGTCTGGAGACCGAGGAGGCCACGTTGTGGACCTCCCGTCCTATCCACCGATCTGGGTACGTATTGTCCAAAAACTCGCGAGCAACTAAACTAAAATGCGCTGGAGCACCGTCATGCATAAAATACATTTGTAATCTTAATTGCAACGGAACTTCTTCCAGCAGTAGGGATAGCTCCACTTCAAGAAAATTGCGGTATACCTTTAATTGCATCGGTAAAAAATGTGGACCTATCAAGTGATCTCCAACAATACCGGCCCACACATTGACAGAGAATTGATGTTGATGACGGGCATTCACTAGTTCGTGCCGATTTTCTTCGGCCCATATGTGATTATTATGAATATTAATAATCGCGTTTCTAGAGAAAGTAGCCTCGTCGGTGAAGAATATTTGAGCCAAATAGTCAGGATTTTGTATTGCATCCATTGACAAAAAGCCACTCTTTGCGGATAATCTGCCGGCAAAAGTGCCTGCACCCGTTGAATGTGATATGCATACAACAGTTGATCTTTTAATATTCTCCAAACCGTGGCTTGACTAATTTTTAAAGCAAACGCAATTTTTCTGGTGCTTGTAGTAGGATGTTCCTCAATTTCATTTAGTACCATTTCTTCAACTTGTGGAGTTCTCACTGTAGATGGGTGTCCGTTATCAGTCGTCCGTTTTTTAAAATTTCCCGTTTCACTAAGACGTTGGTGAAGTGGGCAAATATTGAATGATGCGGGATGATACGGTTCGGGTATCGTTCTTCATAAAGACGTCTAGCAGCACGCGAATTTCCATTGGCAAGACCGTAAACGAAATGCATATCACACATCCCAGCATTCGTGTAATTCATTTTAGAAAACAGAAACTGGCAATAAAGTGAATGAATACTCTGATAACTATTGACAAATATTGAAATGACAAATAAACAATTCCCTCTCAATACAATAGTTTTTGTAGAAACAACTGTGATATTATATCGTGTTAGTCATAGTTCATAATTTATTATTAAACATTCAATAACTTTAAAACCAAACCGTTTTGGACATATACTCATATGAACTTTTATGATCAAAATAACCTCAGGAATCAGCTCTTAAAGTTTGTCGCATATATTGAGAATCACCCTGTATATGTTTACAATCACACAGTATATAACATACAAGATAACGTTTTCGGAATCTCATGGTTTGTATTAGATAATGACACAATTGGGAAAAAGATATCGCAGCTTATAGTTAAGTTCGTTAAATTTACGAAGGATTACGGAAATGATGTAAACTACTAACAAACAAACAAAAAAAAGGATATAACGAAAAGATATTTGCATATATCCTACGAGATTATTTGCCAAACAGATAGATAAACAGCGGATATACCACAATAATAAAACAAAATTGCTTTAGAAAACAAACATTTACCTTTGCTAAATCTTATTTAACACTTTTTACAAATTGATATAAAAAGGTGATGTTCCCATCATGTAAATTAATAGCATTGTATTAAAGTAATTTTAAACCAGATAAGAGGCAAGGCGTGCAAATACGTGAGAACCTAAGTTTATACAATTCTATTATCTCATGCTATAAAAATTTTAAGATAATAGCCTTCTCAAGAAAATTACAAAACTGTTTTTTTTATATTGAGTCTATTAGCCTATTTAATAGATAAATATTTTCACCCTATTAACTAGATTGAATTATTAAAGTGGAATAACAACAAAATGAAACAATTTTTAGTGAGTATACGCTAATTCCATTTATTCGAACACAAATACAAGACATATCATCGTGTACGACCTTGTACAATACATTTTTGAATAGTGTTTGTCTATACATTTATGCCCGGGTCATTCATTTTATCCGGAAATTCTAGTACTTTATACCCATGGAATCACTTCAATTATAAATTATTTATTCGTAAGGCCGATTTATAGCCAGTAAAATGTGGATTACTATACTAAGGAAATTTAGCATGTTTATGTAAGTAAATATCAGAGTTATTAAGAATAAAATCCATTTTGAAATCAAGTAATAAAACTCGGGTTAATTTATTTTAAGATACGATTGAGTTTTATATAACATTTCCTGGAAATTCTAAACGAATTCACAGTATTAGTATAATAATAACTTGCACTATATGTTGATTGACTGACCGTTAAATTTCCGAAATTGCTTTGAAACTAATAATATAAATTAAATCTAGCATTTCAGTTACATAATACAACGTTACAAAATTAATGCGAGGTTTATTAAACACAAAAAGGTAAATATTGAATTATTCAAACGCTGTACGTATACTAAAAATAGTAAGGAAGGAATTGTTTATATATGTATTTCGTTTATCTGGTAAATACGGCGTTTCTATTAATAGGAATAATTAAAACGTGAAACGTATATATTGCACAGTTTAAAGCAATTATCTCGTGAAATGAAGTAGATAATAAAAATTATGGTAAATAATGCAGAGTATATAGGCTCGTTTATACCAATTAACTTTAAAAAAATATTTGCTCAAATACCACGTTACAATAAATAAAATTTATAATACGGAATTAATACAACAACATTGTGCTTGAAATATTATTGGTATAGATATGGTTATAGATTTGTAAAACACTGTTCTAATGCACTTGCCTTAGATCTCAGTACATTATATAGGGGACTTTCATATATTTTTTTTTTTTAGCACATTTAGTCTTTTCATCCAATATTTTACAGAATATTAATATTAAAATATAACCTAGAAAATTTGACTGTATTTCATATATATATCGTAATTATTTTGGTGTAATCTTTAATTTAAAAAGTAGCTTAGTAAAATAAAAATTACAAACTTTATTATAATACCTAGATAAGTTTTTTCTTTTTTCGTGAGTTAGCGGCTGGTTTCTATATGATGAATTATTTTTTTTTTAACAATCAAACTCTTCATTTTACGTTTCGACAAACTTTATTACTGTTGTCAGAAAATTGTTTATTATAACTTAATTTTTTTTATACATTTAGGGACAATCACACAATGTAATCTTCGGCAGTTTGAATTTAAAATGTTCAGTTCACAGTAGTTTGTAAATTGACTAACATGTTTCAGTAATTTTAATAAAAATGTAATTTTTAAATAAGTTTTAAAATGCCAGTGTGATTGTACCTAAATGTATAAAAAAAATTAAGTTATAATAAACAATTTTCTGAGGAAGACAACAGTAATAAAGTTTGTCGAAACGTAAAATGAAGAGTTTGATTGTTTAAAAAAAATTCGCTAACTCACGAAAAACGAGAAAACTTAAAAATAGCATTAACGGCTACGAACAAATCATCATCAAATACCTAGATATAGAGAACTGACATTAGGGAAAAAAAAATCGTCTATATCTGTGGGCTGATACGTTATGTCTCTAGCAACTTTAATTTGCTATTTATTATATTGTAATTTTTTTCATGTTTTATCTTAAATGTTAGTTTTTGACTTTTTATCCTTGGTATTTTCGATATTTATGTTTTTTTTTTTAAACCTGAAGATGGTAATTACTCTCAGCCGAAACATATCCTTTTTAAAAAATATATTAACAGAATTTTATGAATGAAAGGGCATTTGTTTATGCCCAATACAATCACAAATAATCTTTTGATGGTAAATTATTTTTTTTTTATAAAAGTTGTGTTTCAGTAAAAGTTATTATAAAAGAATTTTATTGTGTATAGGTCACACTTGTGTTAAATAATTTTATATAAAAATGGTTAAGAATATGTACATAGGTGAACAATATACAGTGTGTTCAGGGGACAATGTGATATTTCGCAAAACGAATAAAAAATTAAAAATTTTGAAAGTTCTAGAATAAATTTGCGATTGAACGACACATTTTGCGATATTTTCTTGATTTTTTTTATTATTATGTTATGTATACAAAGATAAAATAAGAAATGTATAAATAATGACCTTTTCGTTTATCCTTAAAAACCTTTCTCAAGTTATATTTGTATAAATAAAATTATAAATTGTAAAAGTGACTTGCAAAGTATTTGCAAATAAATTTTTCCTTTCATAAATGACAAAATTAGTATTGCTTTGGTTTTAATATAAATTTTTAATCTTTTCGTTTTATACAGGGTGAGCCACCACATTCGCGTCGATTTATACACGAAAAATGGTAACATATTTTCATTTTTCTTTGTTAAGGGTTATACAGGTTCAGAAGGACCACATTTTGGAATTATTTTGAAGTATACAGGGTGACTTAAAGAAAAGTTACACACTAAAGTTGTAAAAAATTAAATGGAACACCCTGTATATTATGGCATATTTTGATAGTACAGACTAAGTAAAGACAAGTTGGTGTTAGGTAGGTTTCTTACACCTAACTCCACTCATTTACAAGATAATTAACTATTCTTCAAAATGTAGACCAAAATTTAAGAAGCATGCCTGTCATTTAAGCTAGATATTTTAAACTGTATTTATTTTTTAACTAAAGCATTAGACTTGATAATAGAATAAAAATAATGCAAAAAATTATACGGGGCGAACAAAAACATACTTTTAATTTTCGCTATTTTTAAAGGCAAGTAACTTTCTTATTTTAAATTGAACACCCTGTATTTATTACCTTATTTAGATTCTAATTTTAACGGTCTTTAAGATTGTATTAATGCTTCCTATACGTAACTGTTATAGTTTCTTAGTAATTTATAATTTTCTTTTTCAAATATTAATTCTTAGCCATTATTTTTTTTTAAGTAGGCTTAGACAAAAGTGTCGCTTTTATTCATTACGGTGTACTCAGAAAGTCACTTTCCAATCCAAATATGTAAAAATATACAGGGTATTTCATCTAACATGTCAGGTATAGATACTCTATTTCCAGCAACACCAGAAATGATAAAATATGATAATATAGGTTTAAGAAATTGTAAATTTTCAATAGGCACTACATTCTTCCTCGTCTTATTAAAAAAAAATGTACTTCATTAATTTTTTTATTTCAGTATGGCGGTTTTTTTGTTTGTTTTAAATTATACAAATGTTTTTTTGCGCTTCGGAATTTTATTTTTTCCTTTTCAAAATTATTTATAATCTACTAGGCATAATATTCTAAGTTTTAATAAATTAATATATTTCTGCTGTTAACTGTAATAATTAGGAGGATTTTTTCCCAAGAAAAATTTTTCTCCTTACGCAGGATTCGAATCTACATCCTCCCGTTTACCGGACGAGCGCTTTACCAATTACCAAATTCCCGCTAATTATTACAGTTAATAGCAGAAATACATTAATTTCTTAATTTCTCACTGTAAAAAGCTTGCAATTCTTGCATGATTGCCGTCCTGCCGGCTTTTCAAGATCTAATATCAACATATGTTCGGTTAAACGCTCGAACCTACATCTCCTCTTAGCTTAATTGGTAAAGCACTCGTCTGGTAAACGAGAGGATGTAGGTTCGAATCCTGCGTGAGGAGAAAAAAATCCTCCTAATTATTGCAGTTAATAGCAGAAATACATTAATTTCTCACTGTAAAAAGCTTGCAATCTTTGAGTTTTAAGTTTTGTTTAATTTTTTTTTTGAGTTGTTTTTGCTGTTATTGTAATCACAAATACTTTATATTAAACTTGCTTTAACTATTTAACTAATAACTACTACTAATTAAACCTTACAAGAGGCAGAAAATTTTTATAATAAAATTTGCTTTATTATTAAACAGTGGTAGCAGAAAAACATTAATATTTGATTACTTATAACTATTTTCATATTCCTATTTTTGTCCACCAAACGGTGTTTCTCAAAAATAAAAAATTAAACAAAATTTAAAATATATATAAGGGAAAAAATAAAATTCCGAAACGTAGAAAAACATTTGTATAATTAAAACCAAAAAATGGCCATACCCAAAATAAATGAAAAAAATATAAGTACCGGTTAAGTAATTCCAAGAAATTTATAAAAAAATATGTATGAATAAAAAGGTTATAGACCAGTTATCAGTTATTATTTTATTTTTTTATCTATGGAATACTATATCGAGAGCTTTTGGTATAAGTTAGTACATTAATGAGAAGAAGAAGAAGAAGAGTAAAAGTATGTTTAGAGCAAGTTACAAAAAAAAAAACTGTGATTTTCCACTCATTGGGTTCTTTTCAATTATTAGCAATATTGCCAACTCAAAACTATATATAGAATGTGTACACAACATTTAAGAATTTTTAATTATTATTGTATAAGTCATACTGCTGGTTATTCAAGGAATTCATAAACATCTTTGTAAGTAATTACCAGTAATTTTCATAATATTCCACAACATCTCACGAATTCAGTAGTTATGCATTTAATAAAGATTATTGAGAAAATAATAAATTAAAAAATAATTATGTAAAAGACCAGATTAGATTTAACAAACATAATTTAAAAAATCCATGTATAATACATATATAAATATAAAACTACAAGATATTCTTACCGAAATATCATCCTTCCAGTCTTTTTATTATCCACGGGAAGAAGAGAACAAAATCTTAAAATAAACTTCAACGATCCTATTTTACAGTCATACTGTTTCGCCCATTTAACAATTATAAAAGAGGATTTATACGACAGACGACACTCATTCACTAAAAGCGTTCAACCAACGACTGGCATGCCTCTCTATATACTCTATCTGTTCGTAGTAATCGCACTTATTTTAACGAACGTTGGTGACTCGCGTGTGGACCGATGCAAAAGCTCCGCTCTCTTTCAGAGCAATGTCGTTGCAGCAGCGTTCCGCCTGTAAACACAGAAACACCGAGCCGGGGACGGTATTTCTTCCTGTCAGGATATCTGTTCACGTTCACCTGCACGTGGAACACGTGTTGTGTGACGTAACAGGTGTATGTAGTAGGGTGGTTAAACCGCCAAAAGCGGTAACGGAGATAACGATTATTATTATATTATATCAATCAACTGTTTGCCGTTAAAAGCTTCGCAATAATGAATTAATATTGCTTACGTATTTAGACAACTGAAGTGCGATAAGAGGGAGATTATAGTATACGCTAAAAATCGCTGTTGGTTATTTATTAGTTTGTGAATATGTGGGCATAATGGAAGAACTTTGTATATTGTATTTATAAGGGTTTGCATTTGTAACGCAGTATACATTGATTTAAAACTTTTGCCTTTTAACAAAAAATGCAAACACCTGTATTCAAGCTGAGTGCATTTTTATGCGGAAATATTTTAGTTTCATTCATGTTTCCACGTGCATATATCTCAGATACACAAACAATAATGAATAAAAATGAATATTTTTTGCGCGAGGTTAAAGAAATTTCAGAGATGATTGGAATCTTTTCAGTTAATGCTGATTTACTTATAAGCCAACGAACTCTACAGCAATATATAGTGTTTGAAGATTTTAAAGCTGTTGTATACGGGAAAAGCGATCTTGTTGTTTTCAACCATTTTTCATGCATTTGATTACAGTTACTAAATAATAATAATAATAATAACTTGATTGACCCTTTAGGCTACAATAAATAACGTGTAGATAGGGCAAGTCAAAAAACGGTGAATGGTCAATACAACGGTTAAAAGAAATAAAAATAACAATACTAAAAATACATAAAATACACAAAAACTGTTAACAATAAAACTATGTGCACAAAAATCCACGTATCTCAGAGCATCAGGCATTCTTCGAATTCTTTAAGATTATATGGACACTTTAAAATTAATAGTGTTTTAAGTTTTCGTGTAAAATCTGCTATAGTTTTGGATTCTCTCACATCCACCAGAAGCCTGTTAAAAATACTTGCACCTGCTATACAAGGAGCTTCAAATAAAATAAATGGTTTGGTTTAGCAAAAGTTAATTTATATATTATTTCTTGTATTATAATTAGATAGTCAGCATGTTGTGTGAAAAGCAGTTTTTATTCCCATATACAGTCGCGAGCAAATGTATAGGCACCCTAATTTTTAGCGAATATCACAGTAAGAAATGAGAAAATAAAAACTTGTAGGTAATACATTATAAAATATTGTAGTATTTAAGGGATCTTATAATTTGTTGCATATTAGAGTGTATTTTAGTTACAGCTAGTAATACTTTTTAGATGGGAGGGAAAGTGACATCTCGAAGACTTGAAATATACAGAAAAAAAATAACACATTTACAAAGGTATCTATAAGACTATCGTAACCATAAGACGATTTATTAAACGTTGAAATGACTGTCACAAAAAAAAAAATGCAAGGAACATGAAACCCATTAGTTTTGTCAAAGGTGCCTATAACATTTGCTCGCGATGTATATAGGTGAGTAGCTAGTAAAGGTAAATGGAGCGTCAAGGTGAAGATGTTATGTTCGCGAAAATACACCTACAAGACTCTCGATAAGATATGTTAAATATTATTCTAATTATACGTTTTGAAGTAAAAATCCTGTTTATGTCTTTCGCCTGACCCCAGACTTGTATGCCATACGAAAGCATTGAATATACATATGCATAATACACATTTAGAAAAGCGTCAATAGTAAAAATATTTTTCAAGTTAAAAATCATATAGCAATGCCTTTTGAAGCCTGACGCTGATTGTTCGATCTGGGGTTCCCAGGTAAATTATTTATCGAATATGGTACCAGCAATTTGCATTCTGTAGAAGGAATTAGTATTTGTCCATTATAATTAAAGAAGTTAGGCTTGGTGATCTGTATTTGTTGTAAAATCTGTAAGGATAGTTTACTATGATTAACCATCAGTTTATTATTACACACCATTTATTAAACTCTTCCAATGCTAAGGATATTTTGTAAGTAAAATGTGATTTGTCCGGATCGGATATTACGATACACGAGTCATCCGCGTATAGAAAAACTTATTACTTGATTTAGGCATATTACAAATATTCCTGTATTCAATCAAACAAATAATTTGCTTAGTAGATTTATTTGAAACTAGCGCAGTATTTATTAATTTAACTAAATATTTACATGGAAGTAAAAATGAATATCGCATTTTATTTTTCGTATAGTAGTTTTCTCCCCATATAGTACAGCAGATGAGCAGATATACTTATGTGTAGTAGAGAAATTGTCGTATAGATGGCGCATCTCCTATTTCATTCCAGTAACAGATAATATTTTGCACAAAATAGGCTGGAAACTACGATAGTAAAATACTAATCTGGTATATCTACCAGAACAACATCTGATAGGAGTCATCGCCATTCAAAGGACGACTTCTTTAACGGCACAGTAGAGTGGGTCTAGGATGATCAGTGCGACCAACTCCCGCCAATACTACTAGGATTTACAACATTCTTAACGGCAAATCCCCTCCTTAGTGCATAAGTTTTTGGAGATAATTCATTTTCATTTCGGTTAAAAATGATCACGGCATTTTGTTGTGTTTACGCTTAAGTCTAAAATGAAGAAATGTTATACGAAAAGGAAAAACCTCTAGAATCAACATGCTTATGATTTTCTCCCAATCTGCAAAGTTTCCCAGTTCAAAATAAAAAGGACTTGAATCAACTATCAATATCTCTCACTTAAAAGAATAAACTGTGTCAACGAAAAATATACTATTTCCGAAGAAATGCGTGAATTTAAAATTATGTATTGCTCTGTTTTTCAGAACACAATGCCCGGGATTTCAAAATTTAATTTTTTTAAAGTTCAATACCAATTTATTATTATATTCAATTTTTATTATTTTTATTTAGCTTGTCCGTTTACGATTTTTTTTTTTTTCAATAAAATCAATTTAATTAAAATAGTGGTTTCAATACACCCAGCGACCTCTCTAATAAGTGAAAGAAACCTGTGGAAAGTGACTTCCTACCTTCTAGGTGGCACGGGACGCTTCAAAGGGGACCAGATCGTCTGTCAGAATCGTACTCCGGACGCTTATTAACGAATAGGCATTTTCTCACCTAACGGGCGCACCCTCAAAGCCCCTTCTCGGTTTATTAAAATTTGAAATAAGTAATTATCGAAAATCGATGTAAAACACTTACTGTACAAATAAAAGAAATGTTTCAAACCAAAACAAGCTTAAATCTTTATTTATTTACCCAAATGCTATGTTTCATCATCATTGAGACTCTATGATCACAAGGTACGTAAATTGGAATCAGTAAAATACTATATAAGACAATCTTTAATACAAAAACACGTCTTCAAACTTTCCTGGCATTGTAAATGACTCAAGAGGTTATGGAAAACGTCATAAAATAAATTAAAATTCAAATAAATAACGGCGCCATCTACCCGTAAACAGCAAATACTAAATTTTAAAGCAAACGATTATCTATGATTATCGATATTTGTTAAAGACAGCTATTTTATCACAGATCAAACTCAGTGATATTTATTTATAACCCTTGAATATTAAAATTCCTAAAATAACTAAATAAAAAGGGCGGCTATTATAAAACTAACCCCAAATTATCGTATAGTGAAAATAAATTACACAAAATATAAGTTTCTGATTAATAATGAAAGGAAACTGGATTAATTCCTTTCTGTTTTAGGTGAGGTGATTCTATGGAATACTAACTTGAAAAGGACACGACGCTTGGTAAACTCTGGTACTCGAATGGAGTTTCTAATGGAACGGGCCCCCGGTCTCGGTCAATGGCATGGAAAGGCAATCTGGTCGGGAGCTCTTCGTAGGAAAATTTTGATAGGATATTTTCTTGGCAAAAATGCAGGTATTCGATAAGGATTACATAAACAGGAGTTGTATCGATACTTTTTTCTAGGTAATACTTCTTGGAACTTTGATAATTTTTTAAAAATTGTGGCATAAAAATCGTTATAGGAAGATTAAGACAACCGTCGTGTCTGGTAGCCACCAATAGAATGAGGATTCAAATCATATTCAACGGTCAACAGCCTTCGATTGTTATCACACAGGTCGACCAATCTGAATTTTGCAAGATAAAACTAACCGACTTTAAAATACCGTTATTTTCTCTAGTTTGAGGGGATACGCCAAATGTCAAAAACAAAACATCCCGAGGAAAGAAAAATCTCTCCGAGCAAAATATACACAAACATAAAAAGGATACCAGGTCAGTTTGAATTAACATATAAAATACAATTAAATTATAATAAGGCAACATTTAGCATCTAATGCTAATATTGTCCATTTTAAATAACTATCTTTAACAAATTCAGAATTCGCCTGTAGAGTAGGCAACTGAGTACACGCCTCACTTTTGAATTACTTGTTCATGTAGTTTTGAAACCTGTTCTAAATGATTTTCAAATAGATTCCATACCTTAGATATCATAGCAGTATATTCCTTTTCAAGGAAACACCAAATCTTGTTGGCCATATAGAAAACGCAAAAACTTTTGGTTTAATGCAATTACTTTTAAATGAAAAGGATATTTCTCTCAGTGTATGCATCCACCTAAAAGGATAAACGAATGTCCTGGAACATA
This sequence comes from Protaetia brevitarsis, assembly GCA_004143645.1. Lineage (NCBI taxonomy): Eukaryota > Metazoa > Arthropoda > Insecta > Coleoptera > Scarabaeidae > Protaetia > Protaetia brevitarsis. The sequence goes on along the minus strand of RXPK01001363.1, from coordinate 46,309 downwards.
AAAGCTAAGAGTGATGGAGAAATTCTGAAAACATTATAATTGATTTCAGCATGCAAAGGGAATTCCATATGGGAATCAGGTATTTTTGTGCTTGGGACAAAAATCTTGTTAACCGGCGTTATTAACTGAATTCTCCATGATTATTATTACATATGAATCCATTTAAGTAAATATATGTAATTTAACATGTTGAAAGTGTTAACAGACAACACTATTATTATTATTATTGCAAAGTAGTAATAAAATATTAATTAAAGTAGAAAATACTGTCAATATGATCAACTAACCAAATGTTACACATAACAATATATATACTTCTATAAACGACGATTTGAAATGGCATTAGATTACAATTTGCGACGCGAAACGTGCAATTAGGAACGTATTTTTACCGCGAAATAATTGCAAGAATGCTCATGTGCGCATTGAATACCTTGTAATGTCCTCGCTACAAAGAAGCTCGTTTTAAAAAGACGTTTGACGCAAGCGAACCGTGTAAATGAAAATCCCTATTGAGAAGACAATGGGGAAGTACGTCAATAAACCGAATATTTGTACGGTGATTCTTTTCAATTCACTGAAAGAAAAAAAGAAACAAACAAATAGGTAAACAAAAAAATGAAATGAACTATGTATTCGCAGTAATTTAGCGCCACTGATACAGAAGGCAGTGACGTATGTACATTTAAAATACTTAGATATATCTACGGGTGTAAGTATGGACTATATTAGTGATGCGTAAAACTGCTATTTTTGCATTGGCAGTTACAATCTGCTAGTGCTACTTTTAGCAGTTTTCCTTAAATACAGAGATACATCATATGCATAAAACTGTTTCTACGTTTTTACTGTTTTGTGTTAAAATTAAAGGTTCAATATTTTTTAGCTCATAGTTCGAAATCACCTTAGCATTCTTTTGCTCTAAATCACATAAAATCAAATATTTTCTAAAGTTTAGTAAATATAGATACTTTAAATTTAGTCTGTTTAGTTTTTCATAAAGTTAGTTTATGTGGATAAGATCCAAGTTTTGTATGTATGTACTATAGTATATTTTTCCTTTTTTTTTTTTTTCATCAAAACTAAACAATCTTTCAACACATATTTGCACATAAAATTACATCGAAATTCTATTTATGATTTCAAATCTCAAAACGAAGTTACAAAATTGCTCCCCATTTGTTCTATACCCTGTAATATTTAATAGAATAAGTTCTACTAGAAAAAAAAAAACAATTTAAAATTGCACCAGGCATTATTCTGTGCATGAATAAAAGAAGGGACATTTATTCGCAAACATGTTTATTCGTTTCATCGCATTCCAAAATGTGCTTTGTGCATGGTATTACTCACTTTTTGTCGTTAAGGAATTGTTAAAGTTTTTAATTATTGGTTTCCATCGCAAATAAAACTATTGCTAAACTTAAAACACATAACTTTTTGGCAAATATTGACAAATTCTTCATTTGCTTTTAATAATTTAGAAAAACTAGATTTTACGAGATTTTACCCCCCAATACAACAATGCAGATTATATTGATATTATATTGCCGATTTAGACGTTTTACCGACAGACAGATTTATAAAAAGAAATAATTACAATAATACAATTTACCTATCTGGAAAATGTTTCCTAAATACCAGGTTAACTTCACCGAAAACTTTCCGTAACTTTGTCATTTTCAAACACCTTTAAAGACTGAAACATTCACCGCAGTTTTAATATAAAAAAAAATTCCATACAAGCAAATATTTTCCAGCTAACCTTATCTGTTCAAATATTTAAAGAAGGCTACGATTTTAATAATATAAACAGTTAAATAATAAAAAGGAGACTACGGTACCACAGTGACGAAAAATAATAAATGATGATGATAAACTTTAAGACAACAATAGGATTAGAAAGTATACCTAATAAACTGCTTTTTTTCAATGAATTGGATTATCTAAGGTTTGTTCGCTGGTGCTACACTTTCCACACTGACTCCTACTTAAAACAGGATAAAAGATTTACTCTTTATGCATCTGAGAAAGAGACAGTATGCACCAGTGTAATTGGTGTAACACCAGCGAACAAACCTCTAATAAACCCAAGCTCAATTTAAAAATAAGTTAAATATATTTGGCGGGAAATTCAAGTATAAGTGTTTGAATTTTATGAATAGCATATTTTAATAATAATAAAAAATCAATTTATATGATTCTTTGTATTAATTTAAATCTCAGGATGTTAAAGGATCCGAAAGGTTCGAAAAAGCAGTAAATTAACATTTTAACAAGAAATTCATAACGTCTTAACCTAAAATTTGTATTAGAGCTCTGTTTGGTAAACTAGTAAAGTACGAAGAAAGGGTGGTCTTTAAATTGACAACTTAACCGATATGGAACAATAAGTTTCTATGAGAAATAATCTTTTTTTTTCAAAGGGAAAGTTCTTTTTAAAAATTTTAATTTCACGTTTATTGACTAACGTTTTTTTAGCGTAGATTTGAAATTGGATTGGATTATTAATGAAATAAACTAGTGCAAGCCTGGCATCCAGTTTTGCTATTCTCTTTCCCAAGAATCGGTGAACTTCTTCAAATCAGGATCTCTTTCTTGAGATGGACATCACTGGGATTGTAGGGTGACTCAAATATATCTTAAAACCCTCTGGATTACTGGTTTTTCTCTTCTGGATTGAGTTTTGTCACTATTTCTCTCTGGGTAAGTTTAATTTTCGTAAAACCTATTAATTCTTTGAAAATAATAGCCTAATTTCTGATGTAGTTGGTGATTCTGGTGTTTTCGTGTGTTTTAAGCACTTCTTAATTTTTGATAAGTACGCGTGATTTATTTAACTTTTTATAAGCGTGATTTTTCTTAACTCTTTATTTTGTGATTCTGAACTCACGCTTCCCTAGCACTTCCATTTAAAACAACCAGAAATTGCTGGATTGCGTTCGCCAGATTTCGCGTCAACGAACCATAATATGCCATCTTCAACTACTTCAATCACCTGTCTTCAATTGGAGAATCTTCCATTGTAAAGTAAATCATGATTAAATTATTCGCTACGTTCAATTATTGTTTCTTTTACATAATTATATCTACATAGGTAATAATCTTTTAATAAACAATAAAATTCAAAATTTTAGTTACTTGTCAAATCATTTTACAGGTATCTACACTAAATGATAAGAGTTAAGTTTCATCTTTCCCCGCTAGATGTCAGATTTAAATTTTTTTATTAAATATTTTAATTTTGATATTTGTTATAACAAAAAAACTGAAATATATTTTTTCTGGCTTTAAAATAATAATGATTGAAATTTTTGTTTGATTGTTTATAAATTGAAATAATGACTTTATTCTGAATTTAAATTTAAACATAGGTATTTGAAGTTTTCATTGTGCCAATGTTTATATGTTATAATGTAAATTAATTTTGTGTTGTACGTCTGTGATAACTTTATATATCATTATATGTACATGAACTATACGCACATACTTATTGTTAGATAAATACATATCTGAAACATCTTTGGAAAAAAAATGTATTATCCTAACAGATGATGGCAATGAAACCATCTTTTCATCTTTTCGTGCTTTGTAATATAGTAATAATGTAGACACGTCATTTGCTTGATTGAATTTAAATCGGAATTGAATGGAACAATGTCCTTCCGCCCGCATAAAATGTCTGTTGTTACATTCATTTTAAGTCTATCAATTCTGTCTCCCTTGTCCCTTGTGTTATGTGACCTATGTACAGTGAAGAGCACCTTAATTGGCATCTTTGTAGAATTTAATTGCTAGCAATACCGCTCCGATTTTGTTCTACTGCCATTCAAAATATATGTATACACTGAGAGAAAGAAATGCGTTAATCTAACAATATCTACTATGTTAACACAAAAGGTGTTAATGCAACAAATTTTGTATTTAATCCAACTAAAATGAGTCATTTGTGCAACTATTTGTGTTAAAAAAATCTGTTGACTGAAAAACCTTAGATGGTTGAAGCTAAGATATCTAAAAAGTTTTTGTTTGGACGGACCGAAATGGTAATGTTAAAACAAAAAAATCTTAGTAGTTGAATGAAAACATTCATAGCATAACATTGAAACTAAGAAATGGTTAACTTAACCAAAAAAGGTGTTTGCTACATATGTAGATCTTAAAAGTATGCGTATATACTACGTTATTCGTTTTATGTATAGTAATTATTATGTAGAGTTCTTTCCTAAAAAACAATATCATAATTACAATGTATATTATTTCTACTTTAAGTTGTAATACAATTTAAATTCAATATTTGTATATTATGCAATGTACCTACATATATTAATGTAGGCATATTACCTATACCGTCAGATACTCATTTGATCAATGTTGTGGCGTGATTTGATCGCTTGCTTGCTGTTAAAAAGCATCAGATATCACATTGTCTTCGTTCGTGGCTCGTGATATCGTCATATATTGTGAGTTCTAATACTAGTACAATATCAACATATTTTTTAATTATTACATACCTATTATATATATTAAATGGGGGACGAGCGAGTAAAAGAATTATTAATCCAGTGGGGCTTTGAATATTTAACTTCAGTGTTTGCAGGTAAGCAGATTTTGATTTTTATAGATGTTTTTGCAAATGAGCGCCATATTAGCTATTAGCACAACATAATGCAACGGTATACTTCATGTTTAAACGGGGTATATTAAGACCCAGAATATATCGTATTTATTAGGTTGTAGAATACATTTTCATAGGTATAGTGCATACCTACTTTCCTGGAGGTTCTGGACACAGAAACAATCCATTTACTGCCCAGAAGACGCTCGGAAGTGCATTCAAATATATTTGTAAATACATGTTTTTAGGCATTACTTTTAAATACCTACTATTATTGTAAAGTGTACTTACATATTTCATACTTTATAACTGTTGCGAAGTTATTAATAAATATATGAACGTAATTTAGTCATATTTTGTTTCCAAACCCCATTTTGTAATTAATAAAATTTCCAAAATATTCAAAATGAGATTATTTGAATGAACAAAATTTTTGTTTCAAATCAACCAAAAATAAAATGTTTGCATTACGTTTTATTTGCTAATGTAACCATAAAGATGCATTGAAGCAAGAATTTGTTTTTATAGTTTCAACACAATTTCTAAGTTACGGTAAGCGGCGATGCTAGTTAAACAAAACACTTCTTTTTGTTGTTCTAACATACTTAGAACTATATTAACAAATCAAAACCAATGTTACATCAACTAAACTAAAGTGTTGCATTAACGATTAAACTTGCTTAAATTGAAAGGGTTCAGTTCTATCAACGAGTCTATTATTTTTAAGTTAACAAATACATTTCAACAAATCGTAAATTTTAATCTAACAATAAATTTCGGTGGGCCGTATTAAATGTAAATTTTTTGGTTGGTTATGCGTATTTTGGTTAAACCAATGCATTCCCTTTCCCTCAGTGTACTCGGGGTTGAAGATTTAAAAAATAAAATCGACGCTGGAGCGTTCTAGTAATAATAATAAATAATAATAATTATTATTATTACTAGAAGGAATTCGATATCTCTAACCGTTTCTGAGATATTCACTAAAATGCTGAAAATCGTTAAATTTTATTAATTATTTTGCTTCGTATTGTATCCAAAGCATTTTTTGCTGTCAAAAGGCCATTCGTTTGGATAAAAGACTTATTTACGTTACACATATATTAACTACAAATAACATTACTTGATTGATTCTAATTTCCAATAATTTACCAAAAATCGAAAATAACACATACATGAAAACAATACGCATCTATCTTTTGCTTGTTGAATTCTCTCGATTCATTTTACCACCAATAAGTAAACACGCTCGAACCCTACGTAGAATAAATGTATTAATTAGATTATTAGCGTTAGTTGTTCCCTTATTGGATTAAATCAGAACGTCATGTTTTGTTTTAAGTTTGTCCGTCGTTTGTACGCTCTTTATCTTTATCCATGTCATTGTTTTTACAATGTCCTTAATTTATTAACCTAGTTTTTATTTCATTCGGTCGATGGCACTTAGAAATACTTAAAAAAACCAAGTTTTGTTTCGTACAAAAACTTCCTTTGTTTCAATGTATAGAACGCGTTTTTAAAAAAAAAAAATCGAAAAAGCTCATGTACCGTTGGAACTTCATTTGGAAAGGGTACATTCATATAAAAAATGATCCATTTGGCAATTTTCTACGCAATTCGACGTCGTAAAACAGCTAAAAACAGGCAACCAATCATACACTGCTGCCAAAATGCATTTTTTTTTTTTGCGGTAAAGCTTAAAAACATGCGATTTCTGCAATAACGCCAAAACGTGTTATCTCCAGTAAAATAAAACATCGGCCTTTAGGTTTAGTTTTAAAGTGTAGCAAGATAAACTTGCAACAGCGCGGTGATCCGGTGTTTCGTAATAACGGATAATTCTAACGTGTACTGGCAATTTGTAAAAACTGTGAAATAGACAAGACACTTCTTTTCTACCTCCCTGAACTAGTTTTTCCTTGAAGTCCTCGCGTGCCTTTAAACCCGTCATCTATGTGTCCTTACAAGGAAAACTCATAAAGCGTTTGTTGACATGCCTGCCTGCTACTGCGAGATCTTCAAATTGGCTACAACACTCTTTTATACGGACGTGCGATACCTTATCTAAGCAAGTTGTACAAGGTATTACGGACTGATAGACAACTATTTCCTTGTATATAAAGATTCTACTGCAACAGTAACAATTACACTGTGAATTATTTCTTATCGCAAATGTTACAATGAAAAACTTTCATTAACACAATTTTCTTTTGCCTAAATCTAAATATACGTGGCCTGCCAACTATGTTTTGACTGGCTACTTCTTATAAATAATAATATTGACAGTTATATCAACAGATTCGCTCTGTATATTTTGCCTTTTTGATAAAATCGATTTTGAACCATCTGTGATGTTTTGCATTACTAGTACAATTACCTCAAAAAATTATGACCGCGATTGGTAAAACGAATTCTTAGATGTAATTCTAACATATCTACTTTAAACGCAATGCCATCGTAATCCACGACGCAATGAATTATCGAAAGATAACACCCTTTACGATGCCCGACAAAGATGCCGCCCAAAGGATTTTATACAATAATTCTGATTTCTAATTCTCTTGTTTAGGTCGAAATTTTATTTCAATCAGCTGTTCGTATTTTTTTTTTATATTTCAATTATCATTAACTTTAGTTCCCTTTAGTTACCTGGGTGCGTTATATTAGTATTTATAATAAACATATTTAAACAATAATTTATTTTTGTAGATAGTGTTGGTTTAAATAGTTTTATTTCAGTTATAAGAGGGTATATATAACTTACTATTACATGAATAAATAAATGTCCACAATCTCTATACAGGGTGTATCAAATAAAAAAATAAATTTTGCTTGGGTGTTAACTACACGACATATAAAGCACAAACCCGCCGAAACCGGATTTCATCATTAAAGAATAAAAAAAAAGTAAAATTAGAGCCAAAAATTCTTTAGTCCGGGCCTGACGCAAGGAAACGTCATGTTAAGCACCCGCTAAACGTGGTATTATGTATAAATACATTGCACTCATTTAGTATTATTCTTAATTGTATGCCGTAAGTTCATTTAACGTCATTCTGAGAATAAATAAAGGCCCTTGTAAAAATAGCAAAACTGAGGCATTTTAAATTTCTTCTTTTTATAAAATAAACATTCCTTTTTGTTAAGAGCATTCTACGTAAGTCTACAAAGTATTATTTTTAATATCCTGATAAGACGTTCGAGTTTCACCGGATATGCAACTTCAGTAGTTACAAAAAACATAAATATTTTTCTTTTGCTTTGTCGAATCAAGAGTTAGTTGTTAATAAACGGTACCACATGAATCTGAATATTTCTTTTGGATTTATTTAATCATATAAAGCAAAATGAATTGAAACGAATTACACAGAAATAAATGTAGATACAGAAAATTTGCAAACACGTCTTTTTACTATGATGTCGCGCGAAAATAAATCTACACATTCCCGCGCTTTTGCCGATGCATCAAGCTTCGATTTTCTTTATATGAAATCATGATGGTCTTGAAAAGGATCGTTTTTTCGAGACGGGAAGAATTGAAATAAAATATTCGAAGTGGCTTGCACTCCAAGCGGCTATCCACACAAAACTAACAGCGGTAATGGCTGAATGATAGTGGTATGTGGGGGTATACACGGGACAGCATTTAGGTTGGGCGCAGGTGCGGCTCTAGCCCACGGCATTTATAAAATATATTTTTCTCGTTAATGCTATATAGACCCCCTGTGCATTAAGACTTTTTGATTGCATATGATTACAGCTGCTACATATTATTATATTCACCTCTATATCTGATACACCCTGTATATTTCTTTTAACTTTACAAATATCAATGCAAGTTTACTTGTTTAGCTATTTACAATAGATATTCTATATTAAAAGTGAGAATATTGAAAAAGAAGCGATTTACTTGCTTATTTCTCATTCATTTGAAGGGACGAACTTTCTATGGAAAAATCCCTAGAAGAACAAAATAAAATTATAACTACTTCCTTTTTGTAATAATAGGTTTACCAAAACATTTTCATATTTTTCATTTTACTATTAAGTCGAATCATCTTAATTTTTTTAAGTTTAAAAACTCAAAACATCTAATCCACATTTTATGCAGAAATTCCAACAAATGTAATTCGATTTGTGCCGTCATAAAAAGCTATAGGTATAAAACATTAAAAAAGAATAACTATTTTTTTAATAACTATTAAAATAATTTTTAATAAAAAAATAAGATTTTTCCATATTTTCTAGACTTTTTCAATAAAAATTGCCATTTGGCATTTATGTCTGATAGATTATTTAGTATTAAACTGAAACAGTTTTTTGTAACTGAAGTAACGGTTTCACTAAATTTATTCCTTCAAATAATTATACAAGACAATATTTGCACAAATTACACCATCTGGTCACGTGCGAGTAATCGATGGCTAAAATAAACAAGAAAGGAAAGATGTATATGCCAACAATTGTTCCGAAAGGTAATTCCCTTGATGTTAGCCGACAAAGATGCCGAAATATTTTCAGCTAGATTTACATTCGCAGTGTTTTGCTTTATAGTTTCCGCAGAAGAATTCAATAACAAAATAATTCTTAGAATCTACACACGCACAATGGCTGGTAGATTAAAGGAGATGTATTATCTTTCTTTATGTTTCCTTATTTTCCCTATGTCATCTTTTTTTGAGTCGATAGTACACACCTAAATTACATATTGGTACATAAGGAAAGTAAAAGTAAATGAAACATTGTTAAACGGATTACTTATCCTTTTACAGATCGTTTCTTCGTTAGAAGTATCCATCTTAGAGTTGGTGATTAATGCTTTGTGTGCACGTGAAAGTAAATTACTCTTCCTTATATGATGAAAGGTATCTTTTTTAATGATCTTACAGGAGAATGCCGCTATATGAAGGTAATTATACCGAGATTGTTTAAAAATTACTTCCGCTGACAGCGCCAGATGGCAATACATCAGAAGAAAATTATATTATATTAGAGTCCACAAAAGCTGTATACAGCGTGTTCAGAATAGGAACCTAAATTTTAATTTTAGCAACAAAAAAATAAACAACCTTTCTCATGGGATCACAGCTTTAATTAAATAAACCTAAAGGTGGCTAAAAAAAAGGAGATGTGAAACATTGTGTGAAAGAGTTGCTTTAAATTTTATTAGATGCTAATTAATTTCTTCAAACAATACAACAATTAATCATTCCATTAAGGAAATGGTTCCATTTTTGAAATATTATGAAAACATATCTTGGGTTCAATGTTTCGGCGAAACTTCTTTTTGATGGATAGAATTTAGATCAATCATTTTGTAACAATTACGATTGTTTAGAACAGAATTATATACATTTGTTTTCTTCTAACCCGACTTCGTAGTTTATTTTGTTACGTCCCCATATTTAGATTTAAGTTCCTTCAGTTCTAAGAAGTTAATAGTGAAGACATCTTTCCCTTTTTCGATTCTTTCTTTATTATGTCAGACACCATTTTCATTTGTAATATACGACCACTAGAGTTCCTTTGTACACCACACGCAATCACTTTTGTAACTCCACCAAGGGACTACTGGTTCAAAACCATATATGTAATAAGCAGTTCTGTTCCGACGTTTCAAGCGACAATACATTTGTAAATATCTTACTATGTAAATATATGAAATTACAAAAAAAAAAGGGTTTTGTGTGTTTTGTTATTTAAACACATCAACGTAGAAGTGACAAATCCAGCACCAACGCATTCACAAAATTCTACAACAATAGTGGTTAATGTTTAGAGGAAAAAGTGATGTGATATAGGAAATAATAAAGCTATAATATAATATTTTTTTTCATCGCACGTAGCTTGGGTTTATTTAAAAATAATTAAATATTAAAAGAAAAATACATGTTAATTGTAGGCACGAAATGACAACAGTATATTTTTGGTATAATTAATAATCACCCATCGCAAAAAGGCATCGCATGCTATTTATCGATAATAATTATGACGGTGGCTATAATCTCATGGACGCATCGGTAATGTCAATAAATGTGCTTCTGACGCACATAAGGACGGATGTACGAATAAATCTAATTATTATTATTGGTAAGCTTAATTAATGCGAGGAACGCTACTGGTGAGCTGTCGTTTTCCAAAGCTTTTGGAGTCCGACATTATTGTAAACGTTTCTACCATAAAGTAAGCACAACAACAAAGTATTTAAGACGGAAATCATCATTAGAGTAAGCCTATTAAAGAGAAAATTTAATTGAACCTAATAGCAGATAAACAAACCATTACAAACGATATTTAAAGGAATGCTGACAAACATGTTTACAATAGAGGGATGGGTCGACAGGGTTGTAAAATTTCAGGTGGGTGTCTCTTGAAGGTCTCCCACTGCAGCGGGGAATAATTGATATCGTACTTGTTGTGAATTATTCTATTAATAAACCAGTTGTTTGTGAACATAGTAATTAAAAAATTCTGAAGTGAAAGCCGATAAGTGAAAAAAGAGATCAGCTATTGTCGCATTACACTAGGAAAGACATTCTGCGCGTGTGATAGCAGAAAAATTAGAAGTGACAAAATCTACAGTCTATTACACTATTCGTCGCTACCGAGACACCGGAACATTCGAAGTTGAAATTCACAGAAATTGGACCGTAGAAAATTTCAGAAACTATTTTTTGGACTCAAAGTGTGATTGTGTCGTTCTCACAGTAAAACACAGTGGCGATTCAATTATGGTTTCGGGGTTGTTTTATCAGTGCGTGAACCGGAGATCTCGTAAAAATTGACGGCATTATGCACAAAGAAGATTGTAGACGCATATTAGAAGAAAATGCTGGTTGTAACTTCAGGATTGGGGTTGATTGGGGAGAACTTCGTGTTTGCGCATGATAACGACCCTAAATACACTGCACGGATCTGCAAAGATTATCTCGCGTCTTTAGTAGAAGATAATGTTTTTAGAATCATGCCCTGGCCTTCGCAGAGTCTGGATTTGAACCCCATTCGACTTACTGTGGGGTGAGCTGAACAGGCGAGTAAGGAAAGTCTGTCCAACTTCGAAAGAGCAGCTGTGGCGACTTCTACAAGCCGAATGGAACAATATTTCCCAGAAAACACTTCCCAGAAAAAAAATTAACAGAGCGCATATACATAAAAAGGATTTCTTCAGTTAAGTAAACATATTTCTTTAAAAAGTTTTACTTCTTTCAAATATATCTGTATTTGAAATAAGAAATTATTCTTTTATATAGACACAAATATTTTACTTGGTTGTAATCGATAATATTCTTGGTTATATAAGGCTTGTTTTAAGAAAAATATATTTTCTCCAAGAAACAAATTTTTCGATCTAAGAAATAAAACATGTGAACGAAAGAGTGGATCAGATATTTGAATTAAGAAAATAAATTCTTTTATTAAGGATTTTAATAATTTGAGGTAAATCTTATAAGGACTTATGTTAAGGTAAAAATTCGTTTTAAAATACGGGGTGCGGCATAAAAAACGTTACTCATATGTTTATGCATAACTTTATTAAAAAAGATATTTACAAATGTACGATTCAAAACAATAACATGGACTATTAGAATAATATCTCAGCCGGTTTCAAAGTGGCCCCTCCGGCGGCGATGCAGAGCCCCAAGCGTGATTTGAAATTTTCGGCGAATGGGCCGCAGTAAGCGAGGGAGCTCATCTCTTCACGGACGAGAAGCTGTTCACCGTCGAACAAGCCACAACTACCAGACGATAGGATCTGGTCCGCAGAGGCTCCAGGCACCTCAGCCGTCGTCAACACACCGTCAAATCCGCTTCGGTGATGATGTCGGGCGGAATCTGCGCCAGGGGTACGACCCCTCTCGTTTTCGTGGAAACAGGGGTGGAACATCAACCAAGAAGTCGACTACCGCGAATTCCTCGAGCCGTCGTACTTCCGTGGGCCAGCAGCACTTCGGCGATCCGATTGGACGTTCCAACAGGACTCCGCCACGGGCCCACAGGCGAAAACGACTCAGGACTGGTGCCGGACCCATTTTCCTGACTTCATCTCGTTGTCGGATGCAGCCCTACTCGCAGATCTCAATCCGATGGACACAGCGTCTGTCATTTTGGAGGCCAGCGGCCTGTGATCACCCACAACAGTTTGGAGTCGCTGAAGCGGTCGCTACGTCGGGAGTGCGACCGATTGGTCGCCAGAAGACCTGCGGCCCATCGCCGAAAATTTCAAATACGTTTGGGCTCCGCATCGCCGCCGAAGGGAGTCACTCCGAAACCGGCTGAGTATATATTGCTAATGGTCCAGTTAGTTTTGAATCGTTAGATTTGTTAATTTCTTTTCTTTAATAAAGTTAGCATAAAAATATGAGTAAACGTTTTTTTCTGCCGCACCCTGTATATGTATTTTTTGCGGTGGGTGAATTTGGCTACGTGACACTCGAACGATTACCAATATTCCAGGAAATGTGCATGCATCCAAGATAAGAAATGTGAAATTGCGGTGGGCTAAATACGTTAACTTTATATATAATAGTAGGAAGTCGGTAAGTAATCCAAAAGGTTTAACTGCTTATTTTAAACTGCAGAACCGTACTTAAGCTTCTTGATAATGGAAGTTTTTGAAGATAATTTTTTGCTAATTTAAAATTACTTAACGATATTAATTACAGATCTAAAATTTGCCTACAATTCTTAATTCCTCTGCATTTACTGTCTCCAAGGGGCTGCAAAATGTCGAAAAAAAGCATGAAACACCAGCTTTGGAAGCTAAAACAGCATTTTTATCCATGCGAAGGTATGTTTTTTGGTAAATCAACATGTCCTGTCTAATTTTCTAATTCTCTGATTTAAGTAATCTTAATTTTCTTGGTCTACACACAACTTTAAAAAGTAATAATTAGAAGACTATGAATGTTTTCTATACCATAACCGTATAAATTAATAAATAATAATTCTAATTATGTTGTTAATTGAGGTGAAAAATAAAAAAAAACAGCATGATCTCCTACATTCGAATGCTTATTGCATTAGTAAATATAGTAAAATTATACAACTATTAACACAATCTCCTATCTGCTCATTTATGTGAAGTATATGTATTCATTGTAAAAAATGTATCTCTTCAGATACCCGAAAATTTTGAAATGTTAATAAAGAAGCAACAAGTGATATGCGGAAGAACAGCTGAAGATTAAAGTCTAATTAAAGGATCCAGAAAATTCGACTGCTCGTTGCGGCAAATTAGAAAATGTATAGTCTCCTTTGTGAGTGTTGTGCTATAGTGCTGTAATACGTTTTTTTTATATAATGCAAAATTATAAATAAAAAATAATTTATGTTCCGAATAACTTTTTTTTTTTATATAAATGATGTTATAATAAGAGTAACATTATTATTATGGTAACTAAAGAATGTAAAAACAATCTGAAAGAAGATTTTCACTACTAAACTACAACTAAATATTTTGAAAGAAGATTGTGGTTTTATATTTACAACGGCTGTATTTTTCTAAAATTGTTTTTATATACATAAAAATTTCCAATATATATAGTAATACAGTTTGATGTTAGTGGCAATTTTTTATGGTCAGATTAAAAATACATTTTAGAAAACAATATATTTTAGAAAGTTAAACTACAACCTTCTTCAAAATAACAAATATTTACTTCAAGTAAAAGTCTTCTTTTCCCAACCAAAGGTAATCCTTGAATTAAAGTGTATTCTTCTTTTAGAGTAAAATTGAAATTTCTCTGCAAGAAAATAAGCTTCATTCAATGAAATATTCTTGTACTAAGATATCTACATACCTAAGCTGAGACTGCAAATGTTTCAACAAATAGTAAGTTTATTTTCAATTCAATGAACATTTTTTTTGATTGAATATTTTTTCTTAAAAATTAAATAAACATTATTCTTGTTCCAAGAATATTATTTGCGTATATATATGACAATGATTTCTAATCTAAGTAAATTTTTTAATTCAACATTTCTTTTTATGTGTGCATGCCACAAGTGATTTGGGCCGTATTGAAAGCCAAAGGCGGATTCTTCGACGAAAAGAAAGTACAGTTACAGTGTAATATTGTATTTTTTTCTTGTTATTTGTTTATATTTTTGTTTCTACGAATACATTTTTATTTTCTTTCGAGTTCCTGTCATTTTTATTTATTTAGTAGTAATTTACTAGTTGCCCTAACTTGATTGGTCGATAGTGTATATTCTCCATTGTTTTGTTATACGATTGATGTTGATATCTGCTTGTACTTTTTTTGCGGCATGTGTAGTTCGAGAAAGACAAAAGAAAAATATCATAAATTAGCTGATAGCGTTACCTATGTATGGCATACGTTGATTAAAACAATACTCAACGTATATACATAATATGTAGTGAAGAAATAATCGGAAATGCCATTTCCGATTTCGCATAAAATGCTAACCACAAATAAGTACGTACTTACGAACATAGCGAATGCTTATACCGGGAAATTCGTTAAAATTCACAATAGTGACCTCCATTTTGTCTATATGTACCTAGATATACAATGAGAAAATGATTTATAATATGCATCAATCCAAATGAATTATCCTTTTAAATAGTGGTAAGAAAATAGTGCATGGTGACGTAAAATGACGTTTAATAGACGTCGATATTAAGACGTAATATTGACGTATATTAAACGTCATCTTACGTCATTTTGTTATCTGGGAGGCTGTAATGTTTCCCTATCAGGCGATTTCCAAAAAGGAAAAGTAATTAATAATAATAATTTATTGATGCTTTCGAAAACTAGACAAAATCACTTAATTCTACTAAATCACATAAAAATTGATTATAATTATAATAGGACTTTTTGGCTAATTATTTCTTAAAAGTTACTTTGAATTCCGAAATTTCCAAATTTTTTATGTTATCAGGTAATTTGTTAAAAAATTTGGGTGCCAAAAAGTTAATGCCTGTCTGGGTTCTAGAGAGCCTGCTAAATTTTGAGCATAAATTATGTGAATTCCGTAAAAAAAAAACCGTCAATAAATGCTTTTCTTGTATTAAAATATTCAACACTAGTTATTTATTACGTAATTAGGCAATTATAATATCGGCAAAATTTCTAGGAAAGAGCAAGTTATCGATATCTATCCAATAAAATCGGCACAAGACATTATTGAAGAAATCAAGGCATGTTTGGGGAAGGGGGGGGGGATACCTTTGATTTTGAGAAAATTATATGGTGTCGAAACGACAAAACACAAGCAGTACAAGCCATATGCAGTAGACGCGTGATGAACGCTCGTAAAAACGAGTAAATCACGTCTTCTCCATCTACAACATCTGCAATTACCGTAAGATCTGGACATCTCCTTTTATCCAGCCGAAAATTTATCGAAATTCATATCTATACGTATGCGCTTTAAGTCTGTACTATATCGACAGATGTTCTCGTCACAATCGCCTGCTGGAAAGATTAATAACTGCACGCAGTCGAATTGATGGGCGGAGATCCGGAATACGTACTTTGGGTTCTGTATAGTCACGATTCCGAATATATTCACACGTAACATTAAAGTTCTTATCTAACACGATGGAAACGGTTTATTATTTGCACTGGGGGCGATAAAGTAACGGGTGCGATCTACTTATTTCGCAACAAAGAATTGGCACGTTCAAATTCCATCAATGTTCAAGAAGATTCGATGGAAACGCTGTTATGTATACACAGATGTGAGCTAGGTTTTGGTTTAAATACCTTGAGATGAGATCAGTGGAAAGCAGGAACTGTTATAATCATATTTTTGCTATAAGTTTGCTTGAACCATCTAAAATTCCAACAAAGACCTTGTATAATAGAGAGCTCCATTGATAGAAGAGTGGAATAGTAATGGGAAGACTATGAAAAAGATCCTTATTTTATTTATGAAAACTTTTGAAACAAAAAAAAAAGATAAATACACGATTTACCAATTTACTTTCGTGCTTGAAACCAGATTATAAACTACAAAAATAAGACTGCAAAATCGTATGATCCTGTAGATACAAAAACCGTAGTTGTTTCTTAACTCTAACATAGCAATGTCAACATTTCCCTGTACTCAATTGTTGCTTCCAGAGTAAAGTTTTTGCCGTGCTTTTCCCTTACTCTTTGGAGAATGCTGAGAGGTAACTAAAGTCGTTCCATGGGCGCAAATACACTGCTGGACATAATTGACGAGCACATCCTGTAAAATCGGAAGGCGTGAAGATACATCCATAAAACTTGCGGAGCATCAAGGTTTCCTATCCTCCCACCTAATTGGTGGTGGTGAGGACAGCTGATGGTGGTGGTGGTGACGGTAGTTGGTGATGATAGGAGTAGTTGGTGGTGGTGGTGGTGCGGGGCAGTTAGTGATGGCGGACGTAGTTAGCGGTGGTGGTCGACTTAGTTGACGATGGTAGAGGTGAGAAATAGTTGGTGGTGGGGAAAGGTAATCGGTAGAAGGGTGATAGCTGGCGGTAGTGGGGATTGCCGGTTGAGGGCAGGGGGAGCAGTTGGTTGAGGAGATAAGAGTTGGGAAGTTGGCAACCCTAATTTGTAGTGGTGGGCACTATCGGTATTTTCAACTATCGATAGTCGGACCAACTATCGATAGTTATCGATAGTCGACTATCGATAGTTGACCATCGATAACTATCGATAGTTGACCATCGATAACTATCGATAGTTGACTATCGATAACTATCGATAGTTGACTATCGATAGTCGACTATCGATAGTTATCGATAGTTTCAACAGGCAACTATCAATACTTATAACTGTCGATAGTCATCATCGATAATGCCCACCACTCTATTCAACTAATATGTCCTCAGAAGTACATTTTGTTTTGTTTCTTGTTACTTATCATTTGTGTTTTTTTTTTATTCCAGACTAATAAGAATTCTAACACCAGTATTTCATGGTTTTATCAATACCTGCTAGTATGGATATTACAAAAGAAAGAATTAATTCCACTCAACGAATAGTTGATGATTGATAACACAATCGTTTTTAACTAACAAGACAATACATAAATAAAACTTTAAGCTACTCAGAAAGGGAAAATAACTAAAATGACTATCGATACTTATCGATAGTTATCGACAGTTATCGATAGTCAACTATCGATAGTCGAAACTATCGATAGTCGAAACTATCGATAGTTATCGATAGTCAAAACTATCGATAGTTATCGATAGTCACTATCGATAGTGCCCACCACTACTAATTTGTGGTGGTGATTGTAGTTGGTGGAAGCTGGTAATTGTTTGATTACGGTAGTGGATAGTGGATAGTCGATAGTAGAACGCTAGTTTACACAATTTTATTTTTCGTGCACGCTTCATTTCTGTTTGAAAACATTGAAAGTTGTTGCCATGGGAAGACATAAGCAAATTATTGCTATAACATATTTTATTAGGCAATCTTTAAGTGACTCTAGGCACAGAATAAACAGAAGTGACAACAAGCGATCACAAGATTTGTGCGCAGATTCCAAATTGCCATTTCGTTATGCTAAATTTGTTTATATCTTAGTATAAGAGTAGTAGCTAGTAAAATTGCATCTAAATATGTACAGT
Organism: Protaetia brevitarsis; assembly: GCA_004143645.1. Lineage (NCBI taxonomy): Eukaryota > Metazoa > Arthropoda > Insecta > Coleoptera > Scarabaeidae > Protaetia > Protaetia brevitarsis. Next base: position 28,109 of record RXPK01001363.1, on the reverse strand, counting down.
CACCGACATTAATATTTAGAACCATCAAAAAGGTGTCGGCGACTGTACGTTGCATATAGTTATTAAGTGCGCTTTTCTTGCATGGTGCCTAGAATTTAAAACCAAATATTAGACATTGTTGTCATTTCTGTTTATTTTGTAGTTACGCACCTTTGTATTGTAGCAGTTTTTAAAGTCAGATATAGCTAAATTGTTTGAATAACAACTTATTTGGCGAAAAAAATTATTCCCGTAATGCTTCATTCAAATAATATTTTATTCAAATGATGTTCGATCACTTTATTTGCCAATACCTGAATAAGGAATAATTGACTTAAAATTTTATTGACATAATTAGTTTAAAAATTAAATGTGAATATATTGCAACAAATATATTAATAACACATACTTGAAGTAAGTTGGTATGATGATGGAAGTATATTTGAAACAGCAAATACTGATTTACACGATTCAATCCTCTGTATTCCTGTGATAGATCTTATCACAGCTTTTGCTTAATATATTAAAGTAAAATCTTGACGTTTGATGCTTATTTGATCGAAGATTGCTTAACCTACAGTAGACAGGGTGATTCTCAATATATGCGACAAACTTTAAGCGCTGATTCCTGGGGTTATTTTGATCAGAAAAGTTCATAAGAACATAGTCCAAAATTGTTTTGTTCTAAGTTGTACAATGTTTAATATTAAGTTAAATAATTAATGTTTTTATTATAATTAACAAAATAATTAGTAAAAAACAATTAACTTATACTAACTGTTGAAAATGACCGCCCCCAACTGCAATACAAGCTTCTATCCTCCGTCGTATTGACTGCCGAGTCCGTTCTAAAATACCAGGGCTATTTCGAATTGTTTGAAAAGCTGCGATAATACGATTTCTCATTCATCGACCATTTTCAATGGGAGTCGTATAACTAATGATTTATGGTGACCCAGAGAAAAACGTCCAAGGAATTTAAGTCTGGAGACCGAGGAGGCCACGGTTGTGAACATCCCCATCCTATCCACCGATCTGGATACGTATTGTCCAAAAACTCGCGAACAACTAAACTAAAATGCGCTGGAGCACCGTCATGCATAAAATACATTTGTAATCTTAATTGCAACGGAACTTCTTCCAGCAGTAGGGGTAGCTCCTCTTCAAGAAAAATGCGGTATACCTCCCCCTTTAATCGCATCGGTAAAAAATGTAGACCTTTCAAGTGATCTCCAACAATTCCGGCCCACACATTGACAGAGAATTGATGTTGATGACGGGCATTCACTAGTTCGTGCGGATTTTCTTCGGCCCATATGTGATTATTATGAAAATTAATAATCGCGTTTCTAGAGAATCGTCGGTGAAGAATATTTCAGCCAAATAGTCAGGATTTTGTGTTGCATCCATTGACAAAAAACCACTCTTTGCGGAAAATCTGCCAGCAAAAGTAGCTGCACCCGTTGAATGCGATATGGATACAACAGTTGATCTTTCAATATTCTCCAAACTGTGGCCTGACTAATGTTTAAAGCAAACGCAATTTTTCTGGTGCTTGTAGTAGGATGTTCCTCATAGTACCATTTCTTCAACTTGTGGAGTTCTCACTGTAGATGGGTGCCCGTTATCAGTCGTCCGTTTTTTAAAATTCCCCGTTCATCAAGACGTTGGGTGAAGACGGGAAATATTTGAATGATGCGGGATATGCGGTTCGGTTCGGTATCGTTCTTCATAAAGACGTCTAGCAGCACGCGAATTTCCATTGGCAAAGACGTAAACGAAATGCATATCGCACATCTCAGCATTCCTGTAATTCATTTTAGAAAACAGAAACTGGCAATAAGCTGAATGAATACTCTGACAACTATTGACAAATATTGAAATGACAAATAAACAATTCCCTCTCAACACAATAGTTTTTGAAGAACCAACTGTGACATTATATCGTGTTAGCCATAGTTCATAATTTATCATTAAATATTCAATAACTTTAAAACCAAACCGGTTTGGACATATACTCATACGAACTTTTATGATCAAAATAATCTCAGGAATCAGCTCTTAAAGTTTGTCGCATATATTGAGAATCACCCTGTATATTGTGCGATTGTCTGCAATACGTTGGTTTATTCTTTTTAAAACTGAACTGAGGGAAAACATTATATTTTCAGTCAGTCAAAATATATAAATAAAAAGAACCATCAATTAACACTAATTAACTTTCACACAAAGGCTATTTCTATTAAAAAAAAAAAAAAAAACACGGTCTAATTGCAACAGCGAGCTCGTATATTAACAACTGACATTCATTATACTTGTGAATTTAATTTATTTAACGGCGCACAACACAAAATTAGAAACCTACAAGAACTGACATGAACTTATTTGCGTAACTGTAAAACATTTAACAGTCAGTTGAACACATCTTCATCCTATGTAAATATTATATATACATTCCACAACAATATTCATTCGTAATTTTCCCACCAGCGATGAGAAATATTATACTATCTAATCGTGAATATTAACGCTGGAGCCGTTAAAAACATCAAAATTATCGCGGGCACTCACAACCCACAGCGCACAATTGCATACATCAATTTACATACGTCAATTACGGAGCTTCCTAATGCTGTTTATATAACCAACAATGCGCATTCAAAACGCATAGTATATACATACATACGATTCATTCAAGAACGTTCGGTTATAGAATCTGATTCACACGGACAACAATAGGTTCGTCGGCAATGTTCATCATTGTTATTATTTGTGTGGAGGTTCGGACAGAAAACGAGAAAATTTTTAGCTATGTACGAGGTGACGTCATTTCTCAGTAATTAAGTCACAAGTTGCGTTCCACGCAATATGTAGGAATGAATCTATGATTCACGCCGATTTCGATAAACTCTTTAGATAAAACTGTGTGAGGTAAATTTCGTTAAAATAAAACAATAATTGAGACACTGCTGATTGCGTTGGAAAATGTAATTATGACAATGTAAGTACGGTTCGTTTATGAAGCTCGTTTCAAAAGTGATTTTTAAACACATAGAATGCATTAATGTGTCCTTCTTGGTTATATATTTGTTCAATTGAAGAATTCTCAATGACCTAAACAGCAATATTAGAAGGAACAATATCTATTTCCTAATTTTCGATTAAAATTTTATTAATTTGAAACCAAAAACATGAGAGATGTTTGTCAGAAGAACAAATGATGGTACTTCTTGCTTATAGTTCAGGAAAAACGTGAATCTTGAGGTCAATCAGTCAGATCCCGACATCGTACACTATTTTATTTACAATCATGTTAAATGTGTTTGAAATTAAAATATTGTTGTTCTGTAATATTCAATCATTCACTTGGTATTATCGACATAATATATGTATGTCATATCGAATATAGTAGTCGCTTTTTGTTTGATAGAAACGTCACTTCCCACCCAGGAGAAACTTTTCATCCAGTAATGACATATTTTCAATGTATTAAATGAGTGAATTCTTCGGAATACATTAAGGAACCAAGAATTAAATTGTCTGATAAAACATACGGCTGGATCCATAAAAGGAAAATTGAATTTTAATCTAATAATCTAAAATTAAAAATATATAAATATGTATGTATTTGAGAAAAAATATTAAAAAAATGAAAAAGTGCAAAAAAATAACCAAAAATACAAGTAAAAAAATTAAAAAAAAGTTCGAAACGAATTGTTAAAAAATGGAAAAACAAACAAGTGCAAAAAGAAGGTAAAAATAAAAAATATATCAAAGAGAGATAAAAATTTTGGGGAAAGGAATTAAAAATAAACAAATGTTTTTACATTTTTACAAAAACTGTAGGATATTTGGAAAAAATATAAACAATGTTAAAAGTAAAAAAAGTTTGAAAAATTGCTTAAAAGAGGTAAAAAGTTTGAAAAAAATATAAAAAAATTAATTTTAACCATTTTTCTAGTTTTTTTTTTTATTTTTTTTAATATTTTTTATTTTGATAAAAAAAATTGAAATAGGTACACTCTGAGAAAAAAATGTTAGCAAATGTGAAAAAAAAACAAATGCGAAAAAAAGATAAAAAAAATCAAAAAAAATTATTAAAAAGAGGTATGGAAAAAAATAGCAAAAAGAAGTCTAAAGAAGTAGAATATTTGGAAAAAATATAACTAATGTTAAAAAAGTAAAGAAGGTTTAAAAAATGAAGATTGTTTAAGAGATAAAAAGTTTGGAAACATTAAAAATGTTTTTTTTAACTTTCATCATTTTTATAGTGGTTTTTTGTTTTTTAATTTTTGATATATTTAAAAAGGTACATATCGTGGAAAAAAGTGTTAAAAAATGTGCGAAAAAGACGATAAAAAATAAGAAAAGCAAAAGAGATAAAAAGATGGGAAAAAATTTAAAAAAAAACAATCTAAAGTAGAATATTTGCAAAAAATATAAACGATGCTAAAAAAGGTAAAAAAAAGGGTTTGAAAAATTAAGATTGCTTAAAAGAAGTAAAAAGTTTGGAAAAATTAAAAATGCCGTTTTTTAACTTTAACATTTTTATAGGGTTTTTTATTTTAATAAAAAAATATTAAAAAGATACAAACCCTGCAAAAAATGTTAAAAAATGTGGGAAAACAAACAAGTGCGAAAACGGAGATAAAAATAAAAAAAATTAAAAAGAGATAAAAAGTTTAAGAAAAAATGAAAAAAAAAAACAATGTAAAGAACCAGAAAATTTGGAAAAAATATAAACGATGTTAAAACAATAAAAAAAGGTTTGCAAAATTAAGAGGTACAAAAAAAGGTGAAAAAAAATAAAAAATGTTTTTTAAGAGACTTGGAAAAAAATTAAAATATTTTTAAAAGTTAACAAAAGGAAAAAAGGAACTTAACTTTGAAAAAAAAGTGTTAAAAAATAATCGAATGTAAAAATTCGAATATTTGAAAAATATATAAACAATGTTAAAAAAAAATAAAGAAAAGGTTTAGAATAATAAAAATTACTTAAAAGAGGTAAACAAATTGTAAAAAATGAAAAATGTTAAAAACCAAAAAAAATTAAAAAAACTGTTAATGTTTAAGCTCCATTACACTTCGTTTGTTCCCATGTATATTCGGTAGGGGGAAACAAAAGAAAGCTACTAGAGCCGCGTTGCAAAATTTGTTTTTGTTATCCCGATTTCAAAATCAGTAATACTACTCATTCGAATTGCCCGCCACCAGAGAATAAATAACAACAGTTTTGTGCAATAGACGTTCCATCTTTACTAGAATTAGCTTGAGTTTCATGTCATGTCACTTTAAGGTTTTAAAATTACTTTAAATTAAAATTCCCATAAATAATACACAGACTTTCGTTAAAGCACTAAAGCAACATAAAGTAACACGACACATTATGAAACAACCAATCTTGTCAGAAAAAAGCTAAAGCAACTTAAACGTTATGTTATATATACCAGCAGCAGTCAGATTTTCTCAAAAAAAAAAAAAACACACACGATATGTGTAGAATATTTCAACCTTAATTTTTCAATCCTTTTCAAATCAAAGAAACATTTTTTTTTCGATTGTATTGAAAACCTTCAATTCTTTGGGATAAATCATATTGTTTTCTGTCAGAAGAATATTTACTGAAACAGATATTTTATCATTAAAAATAAATGAATATTCGATATAACCTTGGAAGTAGAATCATTATTTATTAAGCAGCACAAGGATAAAACAAGCTTACAACGAAAAAAAAAAATACTACAGACACTGAAAAATGAAACCGCAACGTTATCAGGTCGGGATTTCGTCATAAACGTGTTCTAGAAAATGGAAGGATGACCGGACTCTTCAATTTACGAAGAAAATAATGTATTAATGCCAATCGTATGTACAACTACGATGTTGTTACATATTTCAAATCGGTCTAATTGGAACTACATAGAACACACACACGTTTCGTGCTAGATTTATTATGTGTATCTATCTATGGGGCCCATTCATTCAACACTGTGCTATTGAAAAAATTAAAAAACAAATAATTAACTCTATTTGTATATAATTGGATCCATGTATGTAGTTTATATCTATGTATAATAATTGTAAACTGACACCATCTGCTCTGATAAAATGTGGACAAATTCCTTCATGTTGGCAATTATTAACAATGTTATAGTCTGTCCATACATACAGGGTGATTCGAAAGCACCGGACCACCTTCTAGAAGGCGCTAAAGATTACATTATTTGACGACAAAAATGCAATCGAAATTGCTTTAGTACTTTTTTAATTTTTTTTTTAAAGTGGTATTTAAAAATGGAACAATCCGGCAACATTGTGTAATTCACGCTAAGGTAAAAATATACGCTAACGAACAAATCGAACAATAAAACTATAGCCATTAGAAACCCAAAAATTTAATGAATTTTCCAATCATAAAACTGACACTGACGTTGTCAATTTACAATAAATGTTCGAAATTTTGTCCATCCATTCTTAAGCAGTTTTCTAGTCTTCTCCGCACAACGTGGAGAGATATTGCTTTTACAAAAGAGAGCAATCAGAATAATTTCAAACAACAACAATAGAGATCCTCGCAGAGCTTTTTTCAAACAATTTCGAATTTTAACGATTACTAATCAATATATTTTACAATGTCTGATCTACTGCAGGAATAACTTGAACTTTTATTATCGCCAGACGGTGTACGATACCAGGAATAAACTATATCCCTACCCACACTTTAGACTAACCAAAAACATAAACTCATTTGGATATATTTCTTTAAAACTATATGATTTATTTCCTATTAAATGGAAAGATCTTATATGTCATTAAGATCAAGATGTTCCAAAAAGTAATTAAAACTTATTTAATTGATAAGCCTTACTATGAAATACAGGAAGAATTCATTAGTAATATAACTACTGTGGGTGTAGAGTAGCGTGTGTCCCTGGCTCCGGACCTGTACTTGTATCTTTGTTTGTTGTTAATGTTTAATGTTTTTTGTTAATTCAACTCTGACATGTGCATACGATTTTTTTTTTTGGCACGCACGAATAAAAAATTATCTATCTATCTATCAATCTTCCATGTTCTAGTTAATGTGTTCTCGAGCAAAGTTTAGTCGTTGCCTTCTGTGCTCTACCGTAGGTAACGGACCTGGTGCTGCGCTTCTAGGCCTTAAATCCGCTTCTGCGAGTCTTCTCCGTGTCGTATTTTGGCTAATCCTGACGTTGTAACGCTCCAAACATTCATTTTGAAGCAAGATACTGGTCACAAATCGTTGCCGAAGGGTACGCATTCGTAGAATGATCAAGACCGCTTGATCAGGGCTCGTAGTGCTTGCACGACCCTGACCTGATCTTCTTGTGTTACTTTCAGTTGCCACAAATCGTCTTAAGACTCTAGAAATGGTTGACTGATTTACATTAAGGGGAGGTTTACATGTATTTGACTGGAAAAATCGATTTTTGGTTTTTTGCATTTTTTGAAAGCTCCAAATATATAGCATACATGGTTATAGGGGTTTCGTAATATTCGCATTGTTTAAGCCGCTACGGCTTATTAAAAGAGCGGGTGTACCGAACACAAACGGAGCAAATTAGATGTAATACTATATTCGACTCGGGGCTGCTCGGGTCGAAATATCATACTTATTGTTTGTTAGTATATGTGTAGTTGTCTTTAACGATTATAAATGTCACTACAGTCGGGGTCACAAATAAACGAGGGAGTAGCTATTTATATTACAATAATACGAAGCAATTAGATCCGAAATAAAACGCACATTTGAAGAAACTAATCTAACAATATTTCTTTTACTTAAAACACACTTTCCCACGCTTTAGAAAACTACTTACCATAAAATGTATCAATTTATTGCAGATGCACTTACTTACACTAAATTTCTTATAAAATCTGGCTAGAATATGATGGCAAAGGTAACCGCACTACGGATCATCAGAATAGCACAGGAAAAATGGAAGTCGATGCGATGCCATAAAAGAAATGTTCGCACGCTTTCGTATAGGCGACTGAGACAAGACAGCTTTTTAAGCAATTTGTGATTTTTAGCCGTACGAAGATGTTACTGTCCATAAGAAAAAAAGACAATGCGTTGGAGATGTACAAAAAAGAATGAGTGGACTTTGAGGAAAGGGCGCTGGTGAACTGACTGACAAAGTTATTGATAATTTAACAGTAGAAGAGTAGTGTACTATGGACTGGCAATTAGACAACATCCAGATTCTGCATGAAAAATGAAGGCAAGCTAATTGGGCTACATTTCATTATAAATGTTCGACCGATATATACATCCACGACATATTTATTGTCCAAAAGGTGTAGACAGCCTGTGTAAGTGGCGCGTTGCAGAAGCCAAGGTTGAGCTTGCTTCATTCAAACATGACCCTCTTTTACAAAAATCAAGATGCTATTAGGCCGATTTATGAAGTTCTTTCTACAGTGATTTATTGCAAAGATGCATTGGAAAAAATTGTCAAAGCTGAAACGACTCGTTTAATTCATGTGTGTAGAAACTAGCCCCAAAAGATTTACGCTGCGAGTCACAAACAATTCAACTTGCTACCTACATTGCCGCAAATTTATTCAATGAAGGTTACTTTACTGTATTACAAATAATGAATGCGGTGGGAATTGCAGTAGGACTTGATGCCAAAAATTTCGTTATCAATTCTTATCGTCAGCGCATACAACGAGCAGAGCAGAGTATGTCCAGCGCTGGAAAACTTGCTGTGCTGTGTAAAAGGAAGCAACAAATTTTGCAAATGCAGAACTATGAAGAAGAAGAAGGATTAATGTATGGTGCTGGAATAGCTGACTAAGTGTATGTTGAACTATTTGTAAAAATTTTTGCTGAGGAACTTTGAACGTTTTTCTCGAAACATGATTTTTCAAATCTGCGTAAGTTCTAGTTCTTCAAGTGTTCAATATACCAACTTAATTCTTTTGTTTTCTTAATGTAAACAGTTTTTATTGGAGGTTATACCTATAATATACTAAAAAATTGCAATATTCCACATTTTTATATCCACATACACACAAAAAAGAAATAGAAAATAATCAAATGAAAGTCCAGGTATCTGCCGCATTGTTTGCTTTCGACTTATTTGGTTAAATTTAGGTATAACCTCCAACAAATTTAATATATTTCTAACTCTTCTTTTTATTTTCAATTTCGGATCACTTTTGCGTATGCTAGAGTTTACGCAGTTTGACCGTGTTTTCTGTGCACATTGCTACCTAGATACAAATAGCGAACGTTGTAGTGATCTTGTCATTAAAAAAAATATATTTTTTTCAGTTCAAGTTTTAATATATCTATTAAGAAAAAGCCGTATGTCGTATATCTTTTCCTTTGTCTGAAAAAAAAAAGCTCAAAGTTTTTGGACTTTTCCGATATATATATGTAAACCTCCCCTTAAATCCTTCAGACAATTCAGCTTCTTCACGAAGAGTAACGATTCTTATGCAGCTTATCAGCTTCACTTAAATTTCGATTTTCAAATCGCTGTGAGTTCATTTTGCAGAAAAATACTTAATACAATGCCACAAGGTTTTGTCAGACGAGCTCACATCAAATTTATGAGATTGGAATAAACCACTTTTATCACGTTCTAGAACTCTTGGCAAAAAGAAACAACAAAAAAAAAAAACAGCGCCGTTTTTACAATTTCTTAGATAACACAACGGCAAAAAACAAGAAATAGAGATAGAAATATATGAGATCAAGACATTTCTTCTTAAAAACTTTTTGAAATTATGCGTTAAATTTGGCGAGCAGTGTAGTTTTTATATTTCAAGGACCACAAATCGTAAAAAAAAAACATTTCTTGGTATCTTATTTACATTTTCAGAGCCAGCGGATATTCCTTTATCACCTCTCACGAGTTGGTTCGGTGCTTTTGAATCACCCTGTATTAAAAAAAATATAAGTTAGGTCTGGCACGACGTTATATGTGTACCTAATTTTAAAATATGAAGTTCAAGATTAGCTACACCTTTTCTTAATAAATTATTTTGATAACTTTTATAATGTCAGACATATCGAGCTTCCACGCATTAATTTCCATGCTGTAGTTATTACAGCTCAAAGTTAAAAACTGGCCTAAGTGTTGAACTTAGGTGGAGGCGGAGGTGGGACATAAGACCATCTCGGTTAATACGACCAGAGGATGCCCACAGGGGGGCGTTACATCCCCACTTATGTGGAGCCTAATAGTAGACGAACTCTTATGCGGACTGACGGATCTAGGCATATCCTGTCAAGGGTATGCTGATGATATTGTCATATACGCAAGAGGCAAATTTGAGAATACCCTCTGTGACATAGTTCAAAGAGGCTTGAACTTCACGAGAAGATGGTGTTAATCGATGGGACTCAATGTCAACCCCACCAAGACAACCCTAGTAGCATTTACCAGGAAAAGAAAATCCAATCTTAGAACCATAAAACTGGATGGGCAAAATATAGAATGGAAAGCAGAAGTTAAATATCTAGGCCTTACCCTAGACAATAAACTTCTATGGAACAAACATGAAGTTGAAGTAACCAACAAGGCCAAAAGAGCTCTGATGGTGTGCAGAAACTTTGCAGGGAAAAATTGGGGATGCAACCAAAAATACTGCTTTGGATGTATACAGCGATAGTGAGACCGATCATCACGATCATCACCTATGCATCAGTAGCATGGAGCAAAAGAACTAATCTGGCCACCGCAAGAACTAACCTCTCGAAAGTGCAAAGATTAGCATGTGTATGCATAACGGGGGCTATGAGAACCTGCCCAACAGCAGCTATTGAAGTGGTATTGGATCTTGCTCCCCTCCACATAGTAGTAGAGGGTGTGGCGAAAAAAACCGCACTAAGAATGGTCAAGGAAGGAATGATTAGGCATAGGCCTCAATCTCCTGACGGTGATCAAACCTGGGATATGCCCCGGGATGATATGTTAAAAAAATTTAGCTTTGTGAAAGAATTCACCATAAAGCTAAGTAACAGGAGCGAGTGGGATCATAACACCATCTTGAACTTGAATAGAAATGCCATCAAATGGTACACTGATGGCTCCAAAACGGCAGAAGGAACTGGAATAGGAATATAAATAAAATACCCAAGTATATTTCAGGCGGAAATACACGCTATTGGAAGATGTGTTCAGTTCATTATGGAAAGGAACTATCGGAAGCAGGAGATTATCATCGTGTCTGATAGTCAAGCAGCCATCAAGGCGCTGAACTCATATGAAATCAGCTCCAAGATGGTCTGGGAATGCCTAGGGAAACTAAATGAGCTAGGCAAAAGAAATAAGTAACCCCTGTGGGTTCCAGGTCACACAGGAGTGGAAGGAAACGAAATAACGGATAACCTCGCAAAAAAAGGGGCTGGAATGCCTTTCGTAGGGCCTGAACCCTTTTGCGGGTTAAGTAGCAGTACAATACTGAAGAAACTAAAAATGGAAATGGAGCAGAGAAAATCCAGTTACTGGGAAAATCTCCAGGGAATGAGGCAAAGTAAAATTCTTCTGGGAACCTATAACCACAAGAGGTTTACAGAATGCATCAACCTGAGTAAGAACAATGTTCGCATATTAACAGGAATACTTTCAGGCCATTGTAGACTGAAAGGACACCTGAGTAAGCTTGGATTGGAAAAAGATCCTGAATGCAGATTCTGTGGGGAACAGGATGAAACATCCATCCACCTCCTCACAAACTGCGTAGCACTGTGCAACCCGAGGGCATTGTACCTGGGTGCATGTGAAATCGAAGAGGGAGACTTACCTAGACTGGGCCCTCTGACATCCTACACTTTTTAAAAGGAATAGGATTGGAAGGCCAGCTGTAAAGCAGCAAGAATAGGGGACACAATAGATCTTTTAGGTCGCAGTGTAACACCACCCTTCTACCTACATACATACATACAAGTGTTGAACTTGTTGCTACTTCATATTTCATTTTACAGATTACATAATCAAATTTATAATGCAATTTACAAAACAGTTAAAATGGATTACTTAATGCCTTGTTCCACACTGATTTAACATTTACTGTTTTACCCTTCAGCGCACCTATTAATAAAGAAGTCGAAGAAAAACCATTTGTAAATATGTACAGACACGAATCGTCATGCACCTATCCATCACAACACTTCCAGCGAACGATGAGCGAATAACGCGTCGATTATATTTATTACGAAACAAATGAAACAGATTTCTCAATATTTCCATTTTAATCAGATTTCACTAAAATAAAAACCTTGGAAAGCGTGTGGAGAAAATAATATTACATGTTAGTCCAGCGCTCTTTAATCAACATACATAGGCAATACACGGCTTATACAGCACGCTTCCTGTTGTGCGGTTGCAATCTCTTTACTCTGCTGGGTTTCTCTGTGCGGTGTGATTCACGCGAAAACATTAGGTATATGATACAAAGGATATCGCGAGTTATGAGAGTCAAACTGTGCCGATTATCTACGGCTTTAAATAATTCATTATTTTTGGAGAGATTTGTCAGCGCATTTTATGTTGTCTAATATCGAAGCGATAACATTTTAAATTTTTTACTTACTACAGAGGATATAGATAAGGGGGAAAAAAATTGTTGGAAATTAACTAATTCTTTCGACGATTAATATTTGAGTTAAAAAAAAAAATTATAATCAACGAGTGGAATTTAAAGAATTCCCATTGGTTAATTAAACGCAACGGTCGGTGCTATACGAAACATAATTTGTCACAATTGTAATTAATTAGGGATTTAATAGAAACGACCTTGAAACGATAAGCGAAAAGCAGTGTTGATTAGGAAAATTACAATTACACATACATGGACAACACCGTCGTCAAAGAATCGGGAGAAAATAAAATAAAACAAAACAATATAGCAGACACGCAACGAATTAAATAATAATTTAAATCTCCCTCTCTTACTTACGCGCATATTTCCATTTCAAAACTCCCTTCCGGACACCAAATAATAATCCATTAACGATGTAATATATATAATCCTCACCGCGCAGGCACACACAGAAAATACATAAATAATAATGATGATAACACTTTACAATTATACGCACCCCGTCCGTATTCGCGTAAAATACAAATTAACCTCTTTAAGATTCACTCACTCGAACGGACGAACGAATCGCAGCGGTCGTTAGAAGAATCGTCACGACTTTTCGAAATCATCGTAACGCAGTTAGAGTTGGCGGGAGCTCACTTTGCCCGCGTACATACAAATAATTAAAACAGCTGAGAAAGAACAACTAGCGCGTACGTATGAGCCGTCGTCAACAGCGCGCCCGGTACGGTTGATATTTTAAATCGTTCTCTCTTTCTCCGTGAGTTATCTGAATCATTCGTTCTTTCCTGGTAAAAAAAAAATGGAGTGGGGTAACTGCGGATAACGTTCAGATTTTCCCTTTTTTTTTCGTTGTTTAGCGGAAGAAAAACTCTGGGAAATAATTCGGTTGAAACGCGCGAATATTGGCGTATTCGGTCGAAATCTTGCTTAAAATTCTTATAATGGCGTTCGAAAGTCTGTACTTATGTATTAACAAGATCAAACTGGCTGTTTTATATGATTACTGGTCTAAATAATGGCGTTGCACATTAATTACGTTTAATCAAACGACAAACATTTATTTAAAGCTGTATCTCTATTTATCAAGTGCTACCTAGTGCTTAGTTGTAATCAAACACGTATTTATATAAGCAAGCGATGTATCAGTTCTGATTGCCTGGTACATACATGTGGTAGAAATACCACATGGAAATAATACTCAATAATGGATTAAATTAAATTAAACGTGAATCAATTTTGTTTAAAACTAAAATTTCTCCGTGAAAAAATAAATATAAGAAAAATAAAACTAGTAAAAAGATTATAAAGGCGACGAAAGCATTTTATAGTAAATAATCACAAAACTTACAGAACTTTAACTAGATCAATTAAACCAATTAAATAAAAGGTAAATCGAGCACTGTGAGATATACTGATAACTAATAGGAAATTATTGGTATTTCCTATTAGTTATATATTTGCAATCCAATCTGTCCAAGAGGTCATTAATATATAAATAAAAAGAATAGGTCCTAAGTTGGAGCCCTGAGGCACCCCAGATGAAACTTGAAATGGAGCAGATGTAAAACCATTAAATTGAACATAGGAAGATCGGTTGTGTAGGTATGATTGTATAAATGATATAAATTTAGGAGTAAAGCCAATAGAAGATAATTTAGAGATAAGTAAAGTATAAATAAAAGTAAGTAAATATAGTAAGTATATCCTAGGTTACAAAAATTAATCATCAGGACTACTATACTCAATGAATTCTAAATATTTATAATTAAGGGGTGTTAAATCAGTATTGAGTAAGCTATTAATGTTTTTTTCATATAAATAGCTTCCCACATATTAAGATTCTTACGATTTGAAGACTTAATTAACTTAACTTAATTAACTCTAAATCATCAATTGAAAAATAGCTTACTCAATACTGATTAACACCCTCCAAGAGCATAGCTAATGAAATGTGCATTGTGTTTTTGAAGATTAAAGAATTTGTGAGACTGAAGTTTATTGGTATTTCCTATTAGTTATTAAATCAATTAAGTTGTAAATATGATGAAAAACCTTTTTAGTGTTGTTATGTTTTAATGTGACGTTCCTTGTTTCATTTGAATAATTAATAATAATAGTATCCAGGGTCGGCTCCTCTTAAAGATGCCACGAGGCCATGGCCTCACCATTGCAAATCGCAAATTAATCATTGAAAAGCTTTTATTTTCTGTAAAAATACCGATAAATACACGTATATGCACACACACATTTAAGTACAGAACGAACGATGCGATTCCCATGCCATGATTTGATGGGACGAAACGCGCTTCGTAGTTATTTATGCAAACAAGCCTCGAACTGGGGCCACGTCTAGACTAGCCCCGATTTCAGACGTTTGTAGGTCTCGTGTATACGTCAGTGCTCGGTACTGTGGGGAAAGGGTCTTCCACTATCACTCCCACACCATCTATAAGCGTGTGAGTCAGACGGCCGTCGAAGATCGGTTATTGAAAGTAGAAACATACATATGTAGAGGGTCATCGCATACGGACTTCGGTTAAGACACTTCCCCACAACAAAAAATGGGTTCAAGAATATTTAATATTTATTAGTGATAAAATGTAGTAGAGAATGACATAAAGGATGACATGGCAAAAAATAACTATAGTATTTCAAATCAAAACGAACTACTATTCATATCTTTCTTAGGGTAAAAATTAGGAAAATGAAATAATAAATATAACAAAGGAGTTATTCTTGAAAAATACATCATAATAGTGTTTTAAGTAAAAAAAAAAAAACAAGCCTTTGCTTAGGTAAACAAACAAAGAAAATAAAAATTGTGTTTCCTATTCTTTGTAAAAAATACGTCCGCTTGTGCTTAGAATATCCATTATATTTTACTCGACGATCTTCGCTTAAATAACTCATGTGGTCTGTGTTGTGTTTTCGTCGATAGAAAATCACAAAAACACCTGAATAGTTTTGCGTTAATTAGGTGGGAGAATGTAAACAAGTGGCCCCTGTACTTGCAGTTTAAAGACTAAATATATGCAAGTTCGAAGGAAATACGTTAGTATTTATATTTAGATAGATAAGTATTCCCGATAAGAACTTAACGTATTTTTCAATTTAAAATTGCTTCTAAATTTGTAAGGGGTCAGACTTTTGACTCACCTTGTATACAGGAAATATTTCTTTTGTTAAATTCTCAAACCAGCGAAAATAGAAGACACGGCCAAACTAAGCAATGGAGCCGGAACTAATCCTCTTAATACACCACCATTTAAACATAAAAATGGTCATAACTTTTTAAACACTCAATAATAGATATGGCAAACCCCACATGAGCAGGCTCGCAAAAGTAAGCAGAAATTAAAAATGCAAAACAAAAGTATGGCATTTCATTAAAAAAAAAAATAGTTAGGTGTAACACGACGTTATAAAACATCCTGTATATGTGTACCTAATTTTAAAATATGCAGCTTAAGAATACTTATACCTTTTCTTAATATTTTTTTGATAACTTTTATAATGTCAGATATATTGAGCTTCCACATACTGATGCACCATCCTGTATTATAAAGAAATTCAAGGTTTTTAATAAGAATTATTTTCTTAATTTTGGCAATATCTCTACAATAAATGAGTTTTTTGTTAGTGTTTGTTCGTGCACAAAGCGAAAAGGCGTACAAGCAAATTTCACAATATTTGCATGAATGTGATCCTACTCTAGCGTTCTCCAGTTTGTAATAGAAAATATTAAGTGTACGCTTTTTTATGAATACGAATGCACACAAAATTAGTGACAATATTTATAATATAATAAGATAAAGTTTGTTTTTCTTTGCCGAATTAATCAATACATACCATATAAATGCAACAACGTTCTTGGCAAGCGGCATAATATATTAATTATTTCATCATTTGTTATACAAAAACGTTTCGATCCGAAAACGTCTTTTTCAATTTGTAATTAAAACATTTCTAAAGCCTGTTAACATAAATTGTAATAAAATTAGAAATATAATGAGCAACTAAAAACAACACCAAATACAAAAATCAATTCCGGAGACCTTGAAAGATTTTTTTAATTCAAGAATTTCTTAAAACGAAATATGGGGGAAGAATATAATGATTGTTTTCAAGATAATTTTTTCTTCTTCTTGCAACAACGGGGAGAGAAGGGTATTAAATACTTTTATTGGTGAAATTTATTTTATTTTTATTTAGTATGTAACAGTAACCATATCACTCATGTACTATTATAACAATTGCTGTGAAAACGGACTATCGTTATTTTCGACAACTTAACGGTTAACAACGAAAAATGTACGCACATTCCACTTTTCACTTAAAAGGAATGCACGTGTTCCTTGGACGAACGGCTGCTATTGTAATTTTACGAAACAAAAGCGGTATGCCGACATAATTCATTAAAGCATTTATATCAGATTTCCAAATTTGGTAAACTCGATATACTGAACATTACCACACTCAAAACAAAATTTACGTAAGTAAGCTACGGTTTTTTATCGGA
The DNA here is from genome assembly GCA_004143645.1 of Protaetia brevitarsis. Taxonomy (NCBI): domain Eukaryota; kingdom Metazoa; phylum Arthropoda; class Insecta; order Coleoptera; family Scarabaeidae; genus Protaetia; species Protaetia brevitarsis. Next base: position 11,023 of record RXPK01001363.1, on the reverse strand, counting down.
ATTTTAATAAGAAATGCTGTTTTCATTATAAAAGTCCGTAATGTATTCTATTCGATTTAAAAATTATTTGTTTGTAAGATTTAAAAACGTCAATGTTGAAATAATACTTTCTGATAGTAAAAAAAACCTATAAAGAATAGTTGTTTCTAAATATCACGGCAAGAAACAGCATATTTCGACACTAGCTTTCAGACACGCACAAATTATATATAATGGTCATATCTAAACATATTTTTCTTTTCGTTTTTTTGGGAGAAAAAAAAAACCGCTCATAAAATCGTACAACCAGTGATTTTAATGTGTTTAAGTTCACCGCGGCAAATTTCCTAACTAACGCACACACACACAAACAACAAACGCGTAAAGTCAAACAAGAAATCTAACCTTAAAATATAAATACGTCAAGTCTTACAACCAACAACAATAATCTTGAACTTTTCCGGGGAAAATTTGCTTCAATTAAGAACTACAGAATACAATTCCAACCATTAATTAATCAGTATTATTCATAAGTGAGAATGACAGATGTGAATATCGAGTGGCCTTGGCAATATAGTTTTCCTCCATTCTTCACCCTACAACCGCATAACGAAACCAGATCGAGGCAAATAGCAGTATGGAAAACTTTAATCCTAGAATATTTCAAAGTGACCAAACAATCCACGCTAGATATTTACGAAGCGACCAATTTGCCGGTCTTCAATAATTCGACTATCGATAGGAAATTGAACACTTCGGCCTTGCTAACTATATTAAACGAATTACAGAGTTCAGGAAATGCGGCACCCACCGACAAACAGAAGAATATTTGGGAGATTTACTGGCATACATTGGAGAATGGGAAGATAAGTGTACAATTACATCACATCAACGGAGCTACGGATACGGTTTTTACTATATCGAGTTAACGCAAGGCGATGACGTCAGAGGGGAGGAGTTTTACGGACTAGATTCTAATGTGTTTATTAAAATATTGAAAAATTTGGAAACGCAAGGTAAATGTGAGGTTATGTTATTTGACGATCAGCAAGGAGTGAAGTTTTTCTAATAATCGATTTTTATTGTTTGTGTATATTGTATAACTGTATCAATTAAAACTTTCGCTTTTAAATTCAAACTAATAATAATTACTGATGATCATATTAAGTGCTAAATTACAAACTAATGTTATTTTTATACATTTCATCATGATAAAAAGCTAAAAATGTACCTAAGATATGTTAAGTAATTAATAGAGAGTGCATAATAAAACCATGCTTTAATTAGTTTTAATTATCTACAATATAATCTTAATATCACTTACCCGAAGATCCGTGTTCGAGTTTGGAGTTTTCCTTTGGATCCTCACATCCGGTTCACTCTGCGCAACAACCGGCTTGCCCTTTTCAGCGGCCCAAGAGCTCAGATCTTGCAAACTACCAAATCCATACTTTTCCGTCTCAAACACATTCAATTCCTCACAACTGTGCCTAGGCTTAGAGACGCCATAGACTTTCGGACTAAGTTTGTAATTTAAAATTGAAGTTTCATACCGATCGGCCACCAAATTATCACAGCTACTGACCATTTTTAATTGCTGTTTGGGGTTCTTTCGATTTTCCAGATACTTCGCTCTGGGTGTTTTGAAAATGGCCTTGAGATTGCTCAATTCTATACTCTTCGAACTGTGCATCGATACATTATCTGCGGAACTTTTAAAATCGTGCGTTTCATCTCCAGCCGAATGGAGTGATATGGTTTCGCACGATCTTTTACTGGAGCAATTGTCCGGCACATCAATTGCTCGCTCGGAAAAAGCTTGTCCTGCAATTGAGGATCATATTGAATTATAAATATCTATGCATTTGCATTAAAGTATGAGATGAATAAGCAAAAGTTTTATCATAATGATTTATTTATTAATATTTACACAAATTTATATTACATAAAACTTGGACCCTTTTTTGAAACATAATATTTTCCGCATAGAATTACTTATAAGATGCTTTGATTTGTATATATATATAATTTTTTGGAAGAAATGAAATTGGCTAATGTATAAACGATCCTTATTTTTTGAGATAATAAACATTTTCAATAGAAAAAAAGACTACACCAGATTTTAAGATCTATCCAAATGAAAAATAGAGCCAAACCAGACAATCCCACATTTTTGTGAAAAAATAAAATTATTGCATGTCATGCCATCTATTGGCTATATACAGAACTCTATTAACTTCGAATCTATTCAAGAGATGGCGCCACTTTAACGCATCTATATAAAAAATAATTTCCAAGCTTATTTGATCTGAATATAATACAGCTTTGTTTCCTATGGCACTGTCAGATTGTAATTTTTCTATTTTATGCAAGAGAGAAAAATGCAGCTATTGACAATTTTATATCTGCTTTAACTGTTAAACGATAAACTATTTGTGGTGTCAAATACTGATACCCAAACCCCACATAGCCAAATTTAAATTGCCCGCAATTATTCTTAGTAACTTCAACGTTGAAACATAAAATTACCTACTGTTTTGTATTACATTCATAGTTATTTTAATACCTTTGCGTAGAAGTTACTAAAAATAGTGGCGGAAAATTTAAATTTGGCTATTAGGGACTTGATGTCTATGAAAAATTAAAACCAAGAAAATAATGAAGGCTGTTTTTTGAACAATGTGTTTCCCTCTGTGTATATTTAACAAATCTATTTGCTTTGAATTTAAAATTTTTGCTTTCCTACTGTATTTCTTTCTGCGTATATCGTTTTAACTGATTCAGTTGGTATTTGAAGAGGCCCCAAGAATACCAAAAAAAAAAAGATAATTTATCCCTAAAATCCTGTATATTTGGTAATAAAACAAACTATGTTGTGCTTTTAAAATTTGTGTTAACAATTTATTTAATAAGGGTTAGGGAATTTTCGAAATTAGGGGTTGGCATGAGTAGTAGGGCAGTAGTGGAGGGAAGATGAAAAAAGGGTGACGCGTAGAGTCGTGATAGAGACGTTATGTGAGAACATTACATGAAAAATCTAGTTAAATTATATTTGTACTGTAACAGTTTATTTCTAACACAGATAATTAAACCATTAAATATAAGCAGTGCCTATATTTTCTTTGAAAGAGACGAGTGCCGACAACATTTGTCTGTCTTCAATTTAGAAGAGTAGCAAATATATTTTACATATTTTTATCGATATTTTCGGCAATGAAGTTTTTGCATTATAATTCGATATGTTTTATGTATGATTGTGGTATTAGATGATCATACAAATATGAATCAGTGCTTTTTTTCTCAGAGTAAAAAAAGATGTTTCACCTGCTGTAAAATTTAAATTTTTCGAAAACGTCACTGATATACTTTGAGATTATAATTGCTCAAATTCTTTATTTGTTGTAAATTTCTTTTTAAATTAATCATGAAATCTTTTATCATTGTTTTAGCTACATTAAACAAATTATTAGGGCATTTACAACTATATTCAATTTCAACCAAGACTTGTATGAGGACTTTTTGTGGCGACATCTCTTATTAAGTATTTGTACTTCCAAAATTCTTACAAATTATTATCCTTTTTGACACAATAAGACTTCTTTATAGCAACATCTTTGGCAATTAACCGTTTTCTACTCACAGTTCCTAAATTACAATATCATAAACTGAAATTAATATTTACATTTTTGCTTAGGTGAAACTGTTGGTACTTTCCCAAGCTTACAGTATATCATGCAAAAATATGTAAATGTTATAATAATTATATTATCATTATTTCTATTTTTACTGAGAAAATTAAAAAAAAATCTACATAAATATAGAACTTACCTGTATCAGTGTCCGCATTACATGTACGATCATCTGCACCATTATTATTTTGAGGAGAAGTTGCCCTAGGTTTAATATTCTTCGGATGCGGCATAGCTCGAACTGTCAGTCGATTACTTATACCCTCAATCAGATATTCTGGTTCCTGCTTTTCGATAGCATTTTTCACAGGTACACTTTCACGAGCTCTGATATTGTTGATATTCGAAACATGCTTCTCTTCACTAAGCAATTCGACATTGTTGTAATTCTTGCACCGTACGTTATTTAAATAATTCTGTCCGTTATTCAATGGCAGATCTAACCCTTCCAAAGCAATATTCGCCGCTGCTATATTAGCAGGTCGTTTGAGGTTGTTCGAAATAACTGGCAGAGGCCTATGATGCGAAGGGAATTCTACAACCAAGATACGATCACTTATGTTCCCGCAATCGTCACGAAATCCAATCCCCGAATCGGAATTGCTTGATGCGCTCGGTTGCGGAGAATTGGCTATGACTTCGTCGTTCATACCGTTCTTGTTTTTATTAAAATCCGCCTCGCTACTCTGTAATCGATACAATTCTGCACTAAACTGACAAATATAGAGCATTCTTAGGGAATTCTAAGCAATTTCCGGTTTACAACATCAGTTGTGCATGTTATTTTAAAATTTTTCTGCTTTTTTTATGTGCACAGCATGATCGACAATTTTTGGATCTGTCATGAAAACATGGCAACTATTCGATATTGTCACGCAGGGTTTATCATCTAAATTATTGCTCTTCTTCTCTGTGGCATCCCAGTGATTATTATAAGAGCTTTCACCATGTTTCGGTAGATTATCCACACACCTAACCTCACTAATCGAATTGCAAATGGCACTTGTCACTAACCCAAAATATCTTGAATCTTTGTCAGTAGCCGAACTAATGTACACCACCCTATTCGTAGGATATATAGCCAAGATGTGATTTGATGAATTTTTTAAGGTTAAACATGTAGGGAGAACTGTCATTAAGACAGCTGTCGGTACACGCTTTTCTTGGCGTAATTTCCTTATACAACTACACACAGTTTGTAAACGAGAGTTCGGTAATAACTCCTTGGGCATCTCGATTGTCCCCAAATAACCAACAATTGCTTTAAATTCAATCGGGCCACCTTGTTCCTCCATCGGTAAGGAATTTGTCACATTTTGTGATACACCAGAGGCTTCATCGTTATACACATTGACATTTAATCTAGGTTCGTGGGGTAAGTGATTGATGGCACATTCTCGGATTTTCACCGCTTTCTTATTCAAATTATCCAAAAGCAGTTTATCGGGATTCCTACTGTCGTGCTTGTAATTCCTGTGAATTCGCGGCTTATGGCTATATTTCGGCTTCCTAGAATTGATCATCCGGCCCAAATCGATATCCTCATCACTACTGTCCGAATAGTAATTCTCCGCGATGGTCATTTTAATGGTCCAACACTATTACCTATCAAATTGACAACTGCGTTGTGGGTTATCTTTGACACGCTAATTCCGTTGACGGAGATCAAGAAATCGCCGGCTCGTAATCCCGCTTGATCAGCCGGAGAATTGGAAACAATACAGGATAATATACAGGGTTGTTGTCCGGATATCGTGAAACCAAAACCATTTGGACCGCGCATAACTTCCACGGTTCGGATGCCGTAATTCGGACGCTTTTTCCTACGCCGATTCGGGTGCATCTTCTTATTTTATTTTCACCGAGTGTCCTTCGCGATATAATACGAAACGTAAACGTAAACAAAACCGAAATTGTTTTGATTTACACTCACACGTCACTAAAATTTCCCTCAAAACCTTTTTAAATGGCCGTTGGAATGCATCGGCCCTCTGCAGGGAAATAGTTGAGTTATAATTTATTCTGTCATATGCCTACTGGGCATTCGCGTATTTTATTAGTTATAAAAAGGTGAGAGTAAATACAACGGAATAATCGAACAGAGCCTGGGAATGAGGTAATTCGGTGAGGTAATTTTTACTTTCTTATTTTCGAAGATATCTGATGACTAATGTAAAATGTATAGAAAAAAAGACATTTATTTAAAATTACCTACTACCGTAAGATGCAACTACATAAATACATGTATCTGTTATAGCTATAACAATAATAATAGATTTAGCGATAAATAAGTGGTTAATGAATAACAGATCAGGTTTCGGTGACCTCTTCTAGATTTTGTCCGTTAAAGGAAAACGTTCTCACATTTAAATTTGTAGAATCTAAAGTATCGTGTGCATCTTCGTGTTCTGTTCGGTTTGCGGTTCGACCTAATAAAAAAAAAAAAAATGATTAAATGACGACAAATAATTTGCCCATTTCAGACGGCTTCAATCGTCAAATTAAAATAGATGGTTGACATAAAATTTAGATCATGTGGCCAAAAATTTTAAGTTGACTGAGAAAAGGGCGGTAATGACAAATATTGAGGTTTTTAGGTTATAACAATGTAGGCAATCCTATTGAAATCTCACTAGGTCTAGTGATTTTTCATTCTGTTTAGCGATTTAGTGAAAACTTTTATAAAAAAAGATGAGCCAACTACCGATTTTGACAAAACATTTCCCCTTGCCAACCTTGGGCACTTGATTTTGATCGCATTTTAATATTTACATTTGTCCAGAAATCACATGACACTTATCAAAAATTTTAAATTTGTTATTGTCTGTTTTTATAAAGATAAATATCAAAAAGTACTACATTTGAAAGAAAATTAATATCAAACATTGAAATGACTCACTGACGTTGTTACCTGTTTAACATAAAAATCTCTCTGAATTAAAAGAATTTGAGGATCACTCTGTATGAGTGTAATGTAAAATCGTCTGTAATTGTAATTTAACTGCGGAAAAAGTAATTTTGTTTACAGTGGGTATAGCGGTTGTCATTGGTTTAATATAATTTATAATTATAATATACAGGGTGTTTCCTAACCTCTCTGACAAAATAAATGAGGATACTCCTCACCAAATTTTAAGATGAAAATGTGGTATAATTTTTTTTCGAATGTCGCTTCGTTTTCGAGATACAGAGTGTTATGTTTTTATTTTTTTTTAATTTTATTAATTAATGCCGAACGATATTCTAATGATATTTAATCATTAAATAAATAATTTAAAATAATTTAAATTTAAATATAATAACGGGTTAGAGCACTTTACTTTGGATCAATCTTAAACTTTACTAATCACTAATTAGTTCATTGGTGGAGATCTGGGAAAAGAGTACCTTAATTTTGCAAAAAATATGATGTAAAAATTAATTTTAAGGAAATTGTGCCTCTTGCTCCCTCTGTGACGGTTTTAAAGTAAAAAATCATTATAATTGCTCATGTCGCACTAAATTTTACGAAAGTTAGGTACAGTAATAATTATTACTTTTATAAATTATTAAAAAAACTTAAAAAATTGAAGCCAACGGAAAACAATTACAAGTAGTCAATTTTCTTTTATCCAATTTATTGTTTATTAGAGTCCAAGGTTGAAATAAAGAGTTTTCCGTATTTTATCGGAGACGTTAGGAAACAGCCTGTATATTTTGTATCACTGCTAAATAGACTAACCTGAGTGTCTAAGAGTCACTGGTGAGTCTGGATCGTAGTAGGTCATGTCGCAATCAAACAACGCAGGCATAGGCTGAAATGGATGAGGTGACATACTGACAATGCTATTACTTCTTTCATCATCCGTATGAGCAAACTGTTGTCTCTCCTCGTCTCGCCTTCTCTTCCTCCTAATTAATAGACATTAATGAAATAAATGGTAAATGGATTCTCATGGTGAAAATTTGAAATTTTATTTTGTATTTGACCATCGCGGCGATTGAAAGTATGGTCACCTGCCCTATTTTCTTTTATGAAAAGAAAAGGGGAAAGTTGAACATGACAATCACTGCAAGTAAACCACACATTAAAGTTATAAAATTGGGTACCTAAGCCATCTTAGTAGAGAAATGTAGTGTAAAAGATGTACTTTCAGGTTATTATGTAATTGTCAGAAATAGCTGTTTTTTTATCCGCCATATTGAGGTTAAATACCAATAAATTTTAATGCAATTGCAATGGGCGACTTGTTATGTATTACCAAATACAATACAAATACATATACGTGCAAAGAATAGTTCCATTGACGTACTATAGATGTCCCAGCTGGGCTGATTTTAGAAAAGTGTACGACCAAACAAATATTAAACGTGATCTGACGCGATTAAACGTAAGTGGAATTTTCCGTTGCACAAACGCGTAAAAATATAAGATAATCGACGAATCGGTGCGAGACGAATGAAAGTGGTTTAACTGCGCGCGCAGCGAAGAGGTAGAGCATTCATAAATAAATTGTCATTTCGCAAAATTATTATGAAATGAATATTAAAGGAGTCAAAGCAAGTAACAGTTTAGTAAATAAAACCAAAACCAAAACATACATATTGGCTCAATGGATTAATATTCGTTTTATAATGAAATTAAAACATATTTTTGTGATAAAACGAAGCTACACACGGAATATTTGCTTTTATTTATTTCGTCAAATGCCTATTAACTTTTTCATAGCACATATTATATCTTATTTACCACTGTTGATTTATTTTCGGTGATAAAATATTTTTGCTTTTAGTGGACTAGTGGACATTTAAAATAATCTTTGTTTCTTGATATATAAATTTGTTTTTTTTTTTTGCTAATTCTTGTCAATATATCTGAAGTTAACAGCGAAAGAATATTATCTTGTTAAAAACTGAAATAAAAATATTAGAAAACATTAAAAAAGTGTATCTATAAAATCTATAAATTTTTCTTTTTTTTTAAATTCACTCTCAGAAATACCATGATGTTTAAAAAACATAAGCTCATATTTGTTTCCAAAATTATTGTTTACTGTTTTCATAGGATAGTCGATGGCGTATCGAATAAGAATTTTTTATAATCATTTTGCTTAAAATGTAACTTAAAACATTACAGTACAAGTTTCAATCGCAGCCCAGTAAACAAAATTCAAATCTTCCGCAATTATATTCAATAACTTCAACTTAAAGGTATTCAAATAACCATTAATATAATACAAAATCGTACGTAACTTCATGTTTTAATGTTGAAGTTACTGCAAAAAACTGCGTGAAATTTGAATTTGGTTTACTGGGAGGGGTCTTTACAAAAAAAAAATATGCAACATTATTATTATCTGGTTGCACTTTTAAGGTATTTTCCTCAATTTTGTTTTTATCAAAGTGTACAAGTACAAGTACGCTAGTATCCGACATAAGCTTTTGTCGCTCTTGAACTTTTTCTGTTTCGTTGTTTGTAGAATCAGTATAGAAAATATAATTGTTGGACATTATATTATTGTACATATCTTATAATGGTTAGAACTGTCAAACTATATATTTGTAACAAAAAGATGATAAAAAATAGAAAAAAAGGACAGAATTAGCAGAATTCAAATTTCCCGCATTTATTTCTAGGAAAAATTTTCATTTTCTTTTCGTTCGCTGCTTTTAGGAAATCTCAGATTGCTTTTGGAAATGAGACATAATACTAGAAAATTTTATGGGTATGCAACCAAGTGCAAATGCAGACTTTTTATAATAAATCATAAAATTGGAATTTTTATAAATCATCAATAAAAATCATCGACTATAGTGTATCTCTGTTTAGTACGTTAATTAAATAGCGATAAAGTATAATAGATGGATTCATAAAGAACAACTCTCCAAATATACATTCATTCTAAAAAAAAACTTGGATAAATATAAACCGCAGAACTAATACCTAGCATCCGATCCTCAGACCATCCACTTATTTATATGCCAGGGGGTAGAATTCATATTTGCCGCGATTATTTATAGGTACTGGTCAAGATTGTATTGTAATACAAAATCGTTGGTAATTCAGACTTGAATATTTTAAGTTACTCAAAATTATGGTGGAAATTTGAATTTTGCCAATAGGAATAGATTTCTGAATTACCCACAGCTGTAATACTCAAGTGCTTCCATATCAAGTACATAGTGCGTTTGGTCCATTGCTTATTTTCGTACGTCTCTTGCCCCGCCGCTTTTTAACTGCCAACAGAAACTACAGTGGCGCCGCTCTATAGTACGCCAGCGGAACTATACGTCTTTGACCATATGTATACTAGTATTATCAATTGGTATTACTCACATATTCGCTATAACTTCATCAAACCAATCAAAAACTAGTCATTTCTGTTGCAAAATTATGTCTAGGAGGCTGTGATTACTTTGCTGGTTGCACGAAATAACCATTTGAAAACTATTAGTGACTGCTTCAATGTTCTTCACTGATCTTATAGCTATACTCACCTTATGATATATCCAGTACATTCGTAACCGGATACAAAATAAAATAATCCATATAACAACGGGATAGAACAAAATATGAGCATCCACAGTAGAATAACATGGCCGCCATTTGGGGACTTATAAAGCTCAAAAGACGGGTCCGTCATGTATTTTGACGCATCCTTCCACATACGCTCCAGAAGAGTATGGTTCAGTTGGTAAGTACCGTAGTATAGCGATTCTTCTGCTAGAAATACCGGAAGTGCGAATAAGATTTGTACGCAATCTTCTGCGTTCGGGTAATAGTCCGGGCATCTTGTGGTCTGATTTACTTGTACGTTTTCTGGGCTGAAGCAAATCATACTATTATTGTATAACATACATTATATGTTCTAAATGATAACTGCTACATCTTTATACGTATGAAGCGCACGCTTCTGTTGGTAGTTTAGTGAATTTCTGCTGTATGTGGTACTTTTACCTTATTGGTTCTTCTAAAATCAAACCAGCAATGTCGACATAATCGTTGGCCAGTTGTGCAACGATTTCCTGGAAACTCGAAATCGACGCTGCCTTGAAATCGTGTACAGTGAGATTGACTCTTATGAATGGGGTGTCTTCCTCGGATGGTGTTGGCCAAGGCCTTTCAGTTGTAATTGGCGGAAGAGTTGTTATTTGTTCTCCTAAAGAAGTAAATTTCTTTATTCCTATTTTAATCTCTGCGTTAAAAAAGTAGTATTTTTGTCCACATTTTTACCTATGTATTGGAAACACTTAGAAAAGTACTATGTATACAGGGTGTCGCACGACGAATGTCAGCGATCTATACAGGGTGATTCTCAATATATGCGACAACTTTAAGCGCTGATTCCTGGGGTTTTTTGATCATAAAAGTTCAT